>MJUT01003782.1:554565-565098 GCA_002080005.1 Gigantidas platifrons | reverse complement strand
ATAATACTATATAATACTATTGTAATTTGACATACTAGAATGGCAAAGACTACACATAAACAAAGCCAAATGATAAATTTTCGTCTAAATATGGCATCCTTTAGTATTCTCTGCTTTAAAGGTTTTTGCATTGAATCTTCAAACACACTGGTGTATTCTGTTGCCTCTTTCCGTGCACTTAACTCGCATTCCTGCTTGGCTTGGGGAAATATGGTATCTGATTCCATCATATTCTCATCGATAAGGTGATCTTCGTATTCCATTGTGTCGACGTTTTTCATTTCACCCTCATCAGGCATAGCGTTGTCTTTATGGACAACAGCTCTACTTGACAAGTCGAAGGACATAATTTCCTGTATATTTTCTGGCATGTCTAAGGAGCTCCCATCCTATTGGAGTAAAAAAAAATTACACAGAAAAAGGGATGAATAAAATGAAATAAATAAAAAATATGACATTGTCGCCACAATTACAAAATCAAATATCAAATGATAGAAAGTGTCAAAATAGATAACCATATTTCACAAATATATGATCGCTTTCCTAACCTGGTACAGGCACTTCAATAAGAAGTGGCGGGGTTGTAATGTGTCCAAATCTCCCCTCTTAGTGAAATGATGGGGTCTTGAACTTTCACCCTAACCCTATAGACTGATTCAAATTGATGAGGTATATTCTAGGAATTGATAAGGCTACATCTGTTAGACTGATTCTAATAAATAGAACAAAGCGACACATTCAACGTTAATATAAAATAAAGTAATATGCATGAATAAATGAATTTGTAGAGTTACATGTCATTTTATGCGTGTTTTGATTGGTTTGAAAAGTTAAGGTTATTTTCAAATGTACGGAATCTGAAAATAGACGTCGTTCTCAAGGCGTCGCGTGCCGCTGTCATCAGGTGATTTTCTTTAAATGAGGAACCGTTGGGGTTATTTTAATTTATTTGCGATTATTTGCCTTATCTTGAAAAAAATAAATATATTCTTCAATATCATAG
This sequence comes from Gigantidas platifrons, assembly GCA_002080005.1. Classification (NCBI taxonomy): domain Eukaryota; kingdom Metazoa; phylum Mollusca; class Bivalvia; order Mytilida; family Modiolidae; genus Gigantidas; species Gigantidas platifrons. Next base: position 564,095 of record MJUT01003782.1, on the reverse strand, counting down.
CAAAAAATGTTTCATTTAATTTATAAGGATTAATCGAAATTATTTGTTCGGTTCATTCGAAATAACCTCAATCAGGTAACTGTTGTACCTACCCTTGTGTAAAACGCTATGCGGGGTGCACGGTGTGTACAACCTGATTGAGGTTATTTCTTCATGAACCGAACAAAAATTGCGATCAATCCCTAATTGTGTGTACTTCAGTTATGAAGTGGTGGTTTGTTGGTATGAAAAGAAACTGTTTTGAAAAAGGTGTGAAATTGTACGAAAAGTGTTGGAAATATCACAAAAAGCTTAAATCGTTCATCATGCATGTCCTTAACACCAATGATATTCACCTAATCTAGAATACTTCAAAAGTGGTATCTCTACAGCAACATTTGAAGGATACCAGACCCACCCTTAAATTCATATAACAAGCCACTGTATATATGATAGACTCAGATCGACGTCCACTCCTCAAATCGGCGTCCACTGACGTTATTATCTCAAATCACGGTCCAATTTTAGGATATTCTCAAATCAGCATCCTTTCCAAATTCTCATATCTATAGGCACGTTTACACGATCAAAGTTTGCTATCAAAAATAATTGCGACGACATTTTTTTAATCTGTTTTTTAAATTTTTTATTTTGTGTGTTTTTTAAGCATTTTCCCATTCTTTAATATTAGTACCGCTAAAGTAGAAGTACTCCAATAGGGTTAGGGTTAGGGTTAGGTTTAAGGTTAGGGTTAGGGCTAATGTTAGGGTTAAGTTTAAGGTTAGGGTTAGGATTAGGATTAAGGTCATGGTTAGGGTTAGGATTAAGGTTAGGGTTAGGGCTAAGGGCCGCTAAAGTTGAAATACTCCTAAGCACGCCTAAACACAATATGATTTTATCTACAGTAACTATAAAATACAAAGGCATTTTTGTCATCAAGAACCCCTCATCTGGAATATGATCTTGTCCCTTCTCCATTATTGCTTCAAAAACATTCACTAACGGGTGTGACGTCATTTGAAGTATACGTCAGCGACGTCATAGGACGTCGATTTTAGAAAGTAAAAACGGCCATGTATTTGAGAATCGGACGCCTATTTGAGGATTGGATGTCGATTAGAGACTGGACGTCGATCTGAGTCTTACATGTATAATTAGTTGTTTTTTTTGTCTTGTTTTATTATACTTTTAAAACTAAATTGTTAATGTACATAGCGCACACAGTTACGCCACGTTACCCACACTATCCTTACTGGTCGGGGAGTAGTTCTCGCCAAGAAGCAATTCTCGCCAACTGTCTCATTTAGCGCGATCGCCCGCGAATATTCGTCTGATTTTTTCACCATCATTAAAGAACGTCGTACCAATCCTTCGTATTAATTTTTATCGAATTGCATTGTGAAATATCGTTAAAATCGGATAAAAACCCTACTGCACCCCACATTCTGTCATAACATCAACAGGGGGTCACGTGTGTTGGTACTCTTAAAATAGAAAAACACAAGGTATGATCATCGGAGAATCTATAGTGACACCATATTTCCAATATATCTCTACAAATCTTTAAGATCTTCCTAAAAAGTGTCACACTTTGCCTTATTACTCATCCCTACAATCCAAAATACTCACGGTTGCAGAATAAAAATAGATTCTATGTGGATGCAAATGGCCGCCTGCGCATGCACTGTTTACGTCATCAATTACCTTGACCGCTAATTTATACATGGATCCTATATTATCACATTGGGCATAAAACATGGACAAAATATTAAAATTAATTCTAGAAAAACTGGAATTATTACTTTTCATCAATAAAATGAAAATTATCAGGTAAACCACTGTTGAAAAGGATGTATTTTACGGAATGGCGGAGCGGCGTGGGGATGGCATGAGAGCCTTTAAAACAGCGATGAATAATTATAAGAGTTTTCTACAAACTAACGCAAAAACCTGTTAACTTTTTAAGAAAGGATTTTAATTTTCTAAAATGTCGTTTTTCTTTCCTTTTGATGCTTTAGCTTCACAAAAACAATATTTCTGAAAGTTGGCGAGAATTGCTTCTGTTGCGGCCATTTTCTGTTAAAAAACGCAACATCGTAATAATGGATCCCCGATCAGCGTGCGCTCTCCTTTATGAAAATCCATTTCTTAGGTAAATCATTATGGTTCAAGCAAAATAATAATGGGGTGAAACAAAGGTTTCTCGACTGTTTCTTAAAAATATTGGATAAAAAACGTAAAAAATGGCGAGAACTACTCCCCGACCAGTAGAGTCTAGGCCTGTATTTGGAAGAAGAACAATATTTTGATATATTTGCTATGTGTGGACTATACACAGAATAATTTTTTTAGAACAAGTATAACAGTTTAACAAAAACTTATATTTTATATCTTTATATAATAAATTGAATATTTACAAACATACAAACACAATATTAAATACATAACAGATGAATGAAGCCTACCTTTACCTTAAACAGTGGACTCACATAACGTGTATATGACTATACATATGATGTTTTCCATACTAATACAGTATTCACATGATATCGTTAACGATTGTGAACATTAAACACTGCGGCAGAAAGAGGAGGACACTAAATAGTAATTATAGGTGAACGACTTACCAGTATTCCTATCAGCTCTATCAAGTCATGTCTAAATAGATTGTTATCTTTTTATCAGGTTAAGAACAAAAGTCAAACAGGGATGGATGTGTTACCTTCCGGGAATATAAGATATCATAGACATGTTGGTTTTATGACGTTCTCGTTTGAACACTGTTACTTAACGATTGTGTACTGCAAAGAATGAATTATGGTAACGTTTATTCAGATATATTGGTTGATTAGTAGTATTTATGATGTAGATAAATTCCTGCTTTTTAAACCAGATCTGTTGGAACATATCTTAATACCACGACCTTAAATAAAGGTAACACAAACATATCAATTGGAACCACAATTTCGAAATAACAATGTAATTCGGTGCAAAGAATGCTAAATCATGGTTTAAGTGATACGAAGGCGAAGTAGAAAAGTCATGGGAAAAAAACATTTTGATTATTCATTCTAACTTGAATTCACAAAATGAAATCCTGTGTTCACATAAGAACAAAATCAGTTGCCAGACACCAACAGTTCTTGTCTTCCCTTCAAGACAAATACGTCGTTGAACCTGTAGACTAGGATTCCAATATTGTGTTCTGATTGTAAAAATATAATTATGGACGTTCAATCAAAGAATTTGGCATTTTCAATATTTCTGGTAATTCTACATACAGAAATACCAGCTTTGACAAAGACGACATTTTGGCAAATCTCAAGTCATTTGTGTTCTGGCTATGACTACTGTGTTTAAGTTTGTGTGTTCAGCGGAACATCTTTATCATACATACAATCAGAGAGTAACTTGCACTATCAAATTCGGACTGCTTTCAAACAACAAAACCATGCAAAGTCAATCTATCATATTTTTAATACTTTTGCTACTTTGGCAGCATGCTGCGCTACATCACCGTACACACCGCTCAAAGCGAGTAATATAAAGTGGGAGAAAACAATGTGAAACTTCTTATATTTTAATTACTTTACGCGATTTCATTACAAATTAACTAGGTAAAATTAAAATTCAGATATCAAATTTAACTAACAGAACCCGTTCCTGATATAACATTCAACAGGTATGCCCATTGGCAACAGATTGGAAATGCAACACAAAATGTATAGTGAAAAGATAAACTCTTAACTGTACAATCAAAAATAATATTTCTACAAATGAGTGTAAAGAATCCATTTAAAAGACATTATTCACATATACTTTACTATTTACTTTAAAATGGTAAGAAACGTTACAATGTTAAAGTGTTGTGTCACGAGTTAAGACATCTTCTCAACCACAACACGAACATCGGCATACCCACGTGAACCATGGGAACAAGCTGTGCCCCTTTCCTTTCCGATTGTTTTGATTATTTCCATGAGGTAGCATTTATGCAAAAACTTAGCAAAGACAAAAAAATGACAGAAGTTTTTAAAAGCCACATTCTGATATATTGATTATCGTCTGTTATTTAATAATCGAAACTTGTGCCTATTATATTCCATTAAAATACCACCAAAAGTTTGAGATAAAAGAAACAAACTGAAACATTTCGTGGCATTGACTTCAATGTTGACACCGATGGTCATCCTTATACGAAGTAGCATTACAAACAAGAGGGCCTCGGTATATGGAGTCGAAATGAGTGGACGCACGTAAGAGAGGCTCCGTCAAGAAACTTTAAAATTGCTTTGAATAACTATGACTGATTTGAAATTGTTTACAAATTGTTGTAATATATATTGAATAACACGTCCAATGACATTTATATGGGTTTTCACAAAACTAATAAGAGAAACAGACGCGAGAAATGTACACAGACCCCACCCAATATGGCGTCACCCATTTATGATGTAAACAAATCGGACCGTCCAATATTTCACTTGTAATTGCTTGTGCAAATGAATCAATATATGGGCACGAGTTTAGAAACATTAATTTCCAATCTTCGTCAGTTCAACACAGCACACCTATGAATTTACAACAACCTCAACAGTTGTCTTTACCTGCCATTTCCTTACCACCAATGTGTATGGCACATACAGTCCGTCCAAGTATGAACTCAAATACCTTTACATTGCCAGCAAATAATCCTACCTCTCATGTTCAGACCGACAATTCAACTTTACAAATGCTGTTTAATACTGTAAACCAAATGAACCATAGACTTAATAAACTTGATATGTTAGATGACCTGTGTGCTAGAATGTCTAACATAGAAAAACATTTCAATAAACTAGATAATGACATTCTTGACATTAAAAATGATTTGAGACAGCAATCACAAAGAATTTCCGACGAGGAATTTCACTCTAATATTGTGGAAACTAGGATGTCTGTCATATAATATGATAAGGACCAGCTTCAGTGGGAAAACATAGAACTTAGAGAAAAACTGATTGAAAGAAGAGTTTGAAGATACCAAAGGGGCAATCATAATCCATATATCGAAGAAGAACAGACAACAAAATAGCCAAAAGAAAAAAGTACAAAAGGAAAAATAACGATCCATAAAACTTACATATAATACTAAAGATTGAGTAACACGAACCCCACTATAAACCGGGGGTGAACTCATGTGCTCCGGAAGGGTAAGCAGTTCTTGCTCCACTAGGGGCACCCGTTGTGTTAATCTAGTTACAAACCTATAATAAGTCGTGAATGAGGAAAGCACCGGGAAGTGTTTACGACAAGTGGAACATATCCGTGGTAATTTTTGACACATATATTCCATAACGGTCAACCAAGTCATGGTGGCGACCGTAAAATTTACGAAGTGATGATTTCAACTTTACAAAAAGGAACCCTTGGTTCAGTAGCTTCAGCAGCAACCCTCTATCAAGGAAATCCTGATAGGAACCACAAGCTCTGAAATATCTTATCATCCGAGAGACATATACTTCATATGCAGGTGCTGCTGGAATGTTGCTACATATAAATGGAAAGTTCACAATGGAAAAATCGACATCATCCCTTTTGTCGTGAAGTTTCGTTCTTAATCGACCTTCACTATCGATTTCGTGTATGAAGCAGACCTATCTGTATCTGTGGTATCCTTTACCTCAAGCCCAATGGGACAGCCGCGATTAACAAAATCACCAAACCCAGAATCATTCAGTGAAAGGACATCATCTATATAGCGGAACGTGAAATCAAAGTATCAGACTAGCCTCTTTTCGTTTTTCTTGAGAAGCCCCTGTATGAAGTCCGCCTCATACAAATATGAAATATAACCTAATTGTCAGTGGAATACATGATAGGCAGGTTGAAAATTGTGAAACGACAATTAAAAATTTCATCAATAAAGATCTTGGGGTAGAAGGAGATGTTGAATTCCAGAATGTTCATAGGTGAGACAAAGGGTTGACAGGAAACCACGAAATATTATAGCCAAATTTACAAAATATACTGATCATGAAAAGGTTCGTACAGCTGCATTTGAAAAGCTTAAAGGTAGAAAGGATTTTGCTGTATTTCAGCAATATCCAGCCGAAATCAGTGCACGCCAGAAGGAGCTTATACCACAGTCATATGCAGGCTCTAAAACGTGAAGGACGACAAGGCGTATGTCTGGTGATGGATAAGCGGTATGTGGGGAACCACTTAGTTAATCAACATTCCCAGCCACCGAATCAGCAACGACTCCAAGATGGAGCCAACGGTACGCACCTCTCACAAGCCCCTATGGGGCATCCGCAACTTATCCGGTAATGCGCCCAACTGCAACGTCCTTTCTACCGAAGGGTCAACAATTCGTGCCACCATATCCTCATGGACGATACGGAATCGGTAACAGGGGGTGTTTTTCTCAATACCAATAACTGTACTTTGATAACTGATAGCATTGACGTATTGTGTCTGAATGTATGTGGTTTGAAAATTAAATTATTGTATCCAGATTTTCGTGACTTAATAGCATCGAAAGATATTTTGATATTTCTAGAATCAAAATCTGATGCGCTTGATGTATATGATGTACCAAGTGGTTGTTGTTACTTTGCAAAACATATATCAAATTTCTAAAATAAAATCTGAAGGGATTCTAATTGTTTATAAAGAATCACTTAAAAATATCTAAATTTTCCTACATCTAGTTCGGAATTTGTATAATGGTTAATTATTAAAAAAAAACACATTCTAAATAGTGAAAACAATTTGCTATAAGGGTGTGTTTGCATACCACCAGAGAACACTAAATATACTTCAAACGAATCTTTTGTATTTCCTTTTGTACTTTTTCTTTTGGCCATTGTGTTGTCTGTTCTTCTGTGGTATCTTCAAACCCTTCTTACTGAAATTGAAACTGAAATGTTATCTTTGTCCAATAAATATGACTGTTATATATATTGGTGCTATGAATACCAAGACTAAATTATTAGAAGGTGTTACTGTACCAGACGATTCTTTATTTGAGATTCTTGATGAATTTGATAATCAAAGTTTAATTCCATATATGCATGATTATCAAAATCTGATATTAAAAGGTATTTCGTTGATAAGAAAGTCTGGTGATTTGCCGCCACCAAACAATTATGGCTACAGATTGATTTGACTGATGTAAACTAAATAACTTGTATATTGCAATTGGTAATAGTAGACTTCCAGGGAATGATTTTATGAAAGGTAAAAAAAACTTTAATAACATATCGATGATCGATTATTTTTTATTATCATCACCGGTATGTTCTCTATTCAAAGTGTTTGATGTTCGTGATTTCAAACCCCTATTTTCTGATGTGCCTGTGGTTTGTGTTTTAGTTTGCATGCTTCAGTGAACAATTTTACTACGCATTCCTTTGATAATTGTAGTAAGTCGTCTGCACATGCCAAATGGGTTCACAACAAAGAAAACCTGTTTGCCAATACAGTGAGTAGTTACGTCGAAAAGTTGGACGAATTACAATCATTGTTGTCTAACATGAACCACCAAGATGTTGTTGACAAAACCTGCGACCTTTTTAAATGTACTGCCAAACGAGTTTTGCCAACCGTTTGTTGACTGATTTTGTCTGTTTGTTGATTTATGAGTTTTGTCTTTCCCTTTGGAAGATTGCTCGATGTTGTGTAATTTTGTTATTACCCTTATCTACTAAAAATAGAAATTCGCCGTGTAATAAATCTGATAAACCTTAGTTCAATAAATAGTGTCTCGAAAAGCGTAAAAAATTTCACACTGTAAAAAATAGTTATAGCTTTGTTACAAATAAAGAAAACTGTGATGCCATGCAAAAAACATGTAAATAATTTAAGCAGGAAATGAACAAAAGCTATAAAAATCGTCAACAAAAATTAGAAAATGAACTACGCAAAACGTCAAAGCAAGGCTCAAAAACATTTTGGAAAATTCTGAATAGGTTTGGTAAGCAAGGTACGGATAAAAATATTAAAATGACTATTGACCAGTTATATGAGTATTTTATATCACTAAATGAGAATGAAGAACTAAATACTGATGAAATAAATCTCTATGAACTTTTAGATAATATTGACAATCAGGATATTATAGATATTTTAGATCAGGATATTTCAGAGGAAGACATTTTGTTAGCAGTCAAAAATCTGAATAATGGTAAAGCGTCTGGTGAAGATGATAGAATTAACGAGTATACTAAAAGAACGGTGAGTCAGTTTTTACTCATATATGTTAAATTATTCAACATGATCTTCAGCTCTGGGATAATAACAGACTCATGGCTTGTAGGGATTATAAAACCAATTTATCAAAATAAAGGAGACCCTAATAACTTGGATAACTACCATGCAATTTGTCTAACTTCTAACATGGGGAAATTATTCACTTCGATTCTGAACTCGAGATTAATCAAGTTATAAGATGACATTGGGCTTATTTTTGGGATACAAGGTGAGTTTAGGAAAGGGTATTGTGTGCAGGACAGCATTTTTGTCATGTATTCACTTATTTCCATTTGTCTTTCTTCTGGTAAAAAACTATTTTGTGCCTTTGTTGACATTAAGAACGCTTTCGACACCGTGTGGAGATCGAATTGGCCTTTGGCAAAAACTGATTAAAAATAAGATAGGTGGGAAAATGTTCAGTGTCATTTTAATTTTTTTTACAGATATGAAATCTTGTGTTACGAATGGAGATCTTCAATCTATTTTTCCTTCCTGAAACTGGTGTAAGGTAATAAAAGTGATCACCCTTTCTATTTGCCTTGTATCTACACGATTTAGAAGAATACTTGAGTGAGAATTATGTTCACCATTTAGAGTTTTTGAATGAAAATTGTATACAACATATCGATATGTATCTTAAATTGTTTCTTTTACTTTATGCTGATGACACAGTTATTTTTGCTGAATCAGCTGAAGATTTACAGACTGCTCTTAATATTTTTGAAGAGCATTGCTCAGAATGGAAGCTCTCTATTAATGTTTCAAAAACCGAAATAGTCGTCTTTTCAAAAAGAAAGTATAATAATAAAAAGGAATTTCTGTTAAATAACGAGGAAGTAGAAGTTAAGGACTCATATGCGTATCTGGGACTGCTATTCAATTACAATGGTAATTTTTGTCAGGGTTGTAAACATTGGTAGACCAAGCTCAAAAAGCTCTGTATTCCGTCTACAGAAAAAAATTATTATTTAGCCATTCCAGTAGATCTTCAATTGAAACTTTTTTTTATTCTTTAGTTACACCTATCCTTTTATATTCTTCCCATATATGGGGTTTTCAATATATATCTAATATTGAAAAAAAAAATCACTTGCAATTTTGTAAAAGAGTTCTATCAGTTAGATCTTCTACACCCAACTTTATGGTTTATGGAAAACTGGGTAGATTCACTTTAGAATTACAAACACCAATTCAGATGATATGTTTTGGTATAAACTTGTGTCAAGCGAAAATGAATTATCTGGCAAACTTTATCAACTTCTTCTATTCTTACACAGCAGTGGAAGCAACACATTTAAGTGGATTAATTATGT
>MJUT01003782.1:529364-545109 GCA_002080005.1 Gigantidas platifrons | reverse complement strand
TAGTTCTCTGACAAACGTGAGAAAACAACAGACATGTCGTAGTTCTCTGACAAACGTGAGAAAACAACAGACATTTCGTAGTTCTCTGACAAACGTGAGAAAACAACAGACATGTCGTAGTTCTCTGTCAAACGTGAGATTACAACAGACATGCCGTAGTTCTCTGACAAAAGTTACCACTTAATGTTGTATATCTAGCACTGAGCGGGAGTCGAACCCACAAAATCAGTGGTGATATGCACCGATTGCATAGGTAGTTGTAAATCCAACTACCATTTTATCACGGCCACGACGCCCCTTTAAGTAATAGATGTCTGTCAGAAATTTTGATAGGCGAGACCAGAACTGGGGAAATTACGTGTATAGTTATTAACAAGTGCTAAAATAAAGTGTTTGATCACATACGAAATATGTACTCTTTTTTATAGTATCCCAAAGAGTGAGCGATTGTTGTTTAACGCCAAATTACCAATTTCCAGCCATATCATGGCGAAAACAAGTTACATTTGATGAGATGATGGTGATGATATCCACTGTGTACTAGACCAACATATAGTGTTAGCACACTGAAACAACTGTCCACCGGTAGAAATGTCGCTACACTTGGACAAATTATCCCGATTCAGAGCCAATAAGCATTTGCTCTTGTTCTTTAATGTTGCGTGCTTAGTGGAGTGGCAGTGGTGATTGGTTTGACCCCAACTGAGATTCGAACCCATGATCAACCACACTCGAGATGAGTACCATTACACCACCGATGTGGTTAGTATCCAGAGGAATCCACTGTACTTAAAGGCGTATAGGCTGTTAGAATTGATTTTTTGTTCATTAAAAGTTGCCAATATTCGATGCTTTATACTAATTGCAGTTGAAATTTTTCATAATATCATACGTAAATAGCCTAGAACGAAGGAAATACGTCGGTGTTTGATTTTCTTGCCTCCCGTAAAGAATTCAATGTTGATCCGTGCATATTCATAAGACCTGACAATGAATTGATTCGGGAAAGCGTTTAAAGCTGTGAGTTAATGGCGATATACTCTCATTTGCTTAGAATCGAGTACGAAATATACCAGCGAAAATTTAAAGTATGTGCATTCTGTTTATCCTTCAATCTATTTTTTTTATGATTGATTGATTGATTTATTATGTTTATCATGACTTTCAGCAATATTTCAGCTATATTGGGGCGATCAGTTTTATTGGTGGAAGAAGCTGGAGTACCCAGAGAGAACCACCGACCATGGGCAAGCAACTGGGAAACTTTATCACTTGGGGCTGGTGAGTCGAGTGCACCCTTTCTGTAATTTACATATTTAAAACGAACCAATCAGAGACCGACGAGTTGTACTTTTTCTTTTGGCCATTGTGTTGTCTGTTCTTTTTCGATATATGGATTCTGTTGGCCCCTAGGTATCTTCAAGCTCTTATTACCAATTATTGAACTATAAAACTGAACACATGTGAAGTGCTGTTGTTAATTGGTCAATATAGTTAACTTTTTTAGTGTAAATGGACGATCTACCACCAGTGAAAGGCCAGCGGCTATGAACCCCGTACGGAATATCGTTAGATGTTGGTGTATCGCCAAAGCAACAAACAAACATTCAAGTAAACAAACAAACCATTAAACAAACAAAACAAAGCAAAAACGAAAAACCATATAATTTTAATTAGATTGCAAGGACATGCTACTGACATCTATGAACACACAAACACACACACACACACACACATACACACATCAATCCACACACATACCCACCACGTCCCACACATACACCCCCCCCCCCACCTCACATCCCACTACTCAATATAACAAACTACATGATAAGTTGCATTAGTATCAACAATCAACATATTTCATGAGTCTAATATGTGCATTTGGTGTTATATTATTTACGAAAAAGTGCAATTTTTTAACGTTATGCCGGCTAGACTGTTATCTAAAGCTTCAATGTCTTCAGCACGGAAGTACTTCATTAACAGGTCTTTACACTGTAGATAATCTGTAATAGATTTGGGGAATGCTTCGTCTATAAGAATATCTATAAAGCTATGAAAATGGCATCTATAATGTCTGTGTAATCGTTTTCGACAGATGTTCATAAGACTGTTTGGTTCATACAAGATTGTATAAATCTTCTCTAGTATTTCGTTAGAAAATGATTTATCATATTGGTAGTCCAAGAGAGCTTTTCTGTCTTCATAAAAGAAAATATCAATGTTTTCTAGAATAAGTAAAATCATGTTTTTGTAGTGATGAAAATGTACATATCGTTTTAGTGAAGTGTAATTTTTTAAAAGAAGCAGTAAGAATGTGTTCTCTCCGATTGAAGCACTCTGTAATCTGTTAGAGGTAATTAACAAATATAATGCTTCTACACTGAAAGGTGTACGTACAAAGGTGTAGAGGACGTGTGGGATCGTCGGTATAGTTTGTGCTCCGTTGAATAGAAGCAACTTCGCAATATCATATCTATGATATTCCAGTGCTACATCGAATGGTGATTCTTCCCATCTATCACCTTTGACATCATGACCCTTACGTATCAAAAGTTTTACATCTTCAAAGGCCCATTTTCGATGGTCGATAACGAGGCTAATGATGGACTGACTTCCCGCAGGTATATTAGAGGTACCCTTAGGTTTAAATCCTGCCAAAATTAGAAATTGTCTCATTTCTGTACTCATCTCTAGTTCTGTTGCCCATTGAATTAGCGGATAGCCACGGAAAGACGTTTGCAATAAAACCTGTTGGAATGCTGCATTTCTCTTTGAATCTGGTTTTCTCCATGTACCAACAATGGCCTGTACCATTGGCAATTCTCTTTCTAGCACATTGTTTACCAATAAACCTTGAATTTTAATCCAGAGTGCATCCCTAGGACATCCTTGCTTCCAATATACATTCATGATTATTCCAGTAAGTCTGGCATCACCTTTGAAATTTACATAATAACTCATTAATACAATAAGAATGTTTTATAAACTTACAATAAAGAGCACGTCAAATATAAAATGTATATAGATAAATGATTAAAAATCTCTCTTTCAATGCTCGAAAATCATGTCACTAAGAAACATAAATCCGTCGATCCCAATTTTCGTGGATTTGTTAAAATATATGCCTGTTGTCTTGAAGGCGTGAATATCGAATCTTCAAATCAAAATTTCAAAATTTCAAAATGTAGAATTACCCGGTGTTGTTAATGGAAAGGAAACTGTATAACAAGTTGGACTCTTTACTCGTGGGTGTTAGTTGAACCGTCGAGTTAAAGTGGACTGTAAAAGTGGTAATTGCTCTAAGGAGTAAAGAGTATGAGGAAACACTGGTCGGCTCGAAATCAGGATAATGTGCCCCAATTGGAGCGAAATTTCTTCCCATGGACTGTTATTTTAGTGAGATAACACTATAAAATTCCATATAAGCGTGTCAACTGGTCTAGTATAAACCAGACGTCATCAACATTTCATCAAATGTATCTTGTTACCATAATGCTCAGCTTGACTTGAAATCAACATTACTCATTCACTCTGTGTACAAATATGTTATGTTTGTTTTATATTGTTTGTTTTAGACATGTTTAAATATGTGTTTGAACCTACATTTAGTGGCTCTGTTCACTCTCAGGGTACACGTTATATCATTATTGAAAACTCTCCTGTGACCATGTAGCACAGCATTTCAATATTGTTCATTTGCTTTAATTTGTCTGGGTGTAAAATTGGATAGCTCCTCGTGTTCGTTAACATACATATCCTTTCTGAATAAATCTTAAATTGTAAAATCAATATTACCTGAGTTGATTGCACCTTCTAACTTGCCTTTCCAACACTCACAACATGGATCCCAATCATTATTTACAAAAAAGTCAAGACTTTCATAGGAGCGCGATTCGAATGCCAAATTAAGTCCTCTTATCACTCCATAATCCATACATCTAGTACGCACTATGGCTCTTAGAACATCTACATTATTCATTTTGATCGCCTCATAGTAGCCTGCATTATTTGCTAAACGACCTTCTCCTTTTATTTCGTATTTGTCAATGTATTTGGTAATTGCCAACAGCATGTGGGAGCGATTATGTACAAGTAATAGATAGAGAACGGAGTATCCATTATCAACAGTGAACCAGTTCATGTTTGATTTATTCATCGACATAAGAAAGAACGGTGTTAATTCTTTGAATAGTGTAAATTTATTCAAAATAATGACCAAATGTATCCAATAGAAACCACTCACTGTACGTGATGCATCATTATGTTCCGGGTGTTCAACATGGGGACAATATCCCGTTTTTAAACAATTCTCAAATCTTGATATCATGTCTTCAGCTGAACAAACAGTAGTCGGTAAACACCTTTCCAGCTCATCCGAACAGTTACACATGTCCTGATTATCAACATCAGTGTTTGAAATATATTTAGCAGTCGCTGTAAATATTGGATCAAATAATAATATGAAGTATAATTCTACTCACAAATAAAATTATATTGGCTTGGGCCCATGTACAACTAGTGTAACGCCGCCACGTTTTATTGAAGTGCCTGTGCCAAGCCAGGGAAGTGAAAGGCCATGTATATGTATACTACGGTTATCTAATTTGCCTCTTTCTACGATTGTATCCTGGATTTTAGAACAGTATGATATTTTTTGTTTTTCATTTTATTGAAAAAAGCATAATTTTAAATTAAACTTGTGTTTAATATTATACAAACTATATCATACCTATACACATACAAATTGGTGCGACAATGTCAATTCTTTGGAAAATTCGAATTGTTCGTGGAAAATCCATTACAATAGATGTGCATTGTCGAAATATATTAAATTTATTTGTATGAGCTTTAGGTAGATAAACGAGCATCTGGTGACCTTCGTAGCAAGAGTAAATATATTTATGTTTACCGACAATGTATGTATATTGTCAGATGCCAAAGAAAACCCCAAACCAAAACAAAACAAAACAAGAAACAAAAACGAAAAACAGCCAAACTTTACTGAAAGGTGCAAAGACAAGTATCGTTTAAATCGTTTTAAAATCTGTTCTAGTATGTCCCTGCTAAACTGCTGTTGTTCGCTCTACGTGAATCGTGCGTCAATGGTTTGATAAATGTAAAGTTGTAAACTAGTCGAATAATGCAAACAATGTTTGATATCGTTATTGTACAGCAAATGTTATGATTGCAATCTTTTTGATATCTTTAATTTGTATTTCTGAGTACTGGTGACAGTTTTCTGTGCTCAACTCACATCGTATTCTAGCGAGTCCCAAAATGGCGGATCGGGCTGTCAGGTTATAATACGAAAATCCTGACAGTGAACAGTAGTGGGTGACCTTTATTTGAGAGTGCCACGCTCCCTGAATGTTTCAGTAAAGTTCCGTAAACCTAAGTCTACGACTACACTTACGATTTCATTAAGTACACGTATACTGGTCCTAATCGTAATTCGTAAGAGTTCGGACAAGTAACAAGACTTTTCCTATATTGGAGGTAGAAAAGATATTGTATCTTGCAATAAGGGGACGAAGTTTGTTTGTTTGATGGTATTTAACGCAATGTTTTCTAATAAGAACATCAGATTGAAGGATAAACAGAAAGTGAATAATTTAAATGTTCGCTGGTACCTTTCGTACTCCAGCTTGAATGGCAGGTTTTGTTATCAATAGCGCTGTGTAAACATTTACTTGATTTGTTTTGTGTTTTTGATGGTGCTTAACGCCTATTTCAACAATATTTCAGTTATATCGTGGCTGTCAGTTATATCGTGGCTGTCAGTTATATCGTGGCTGTCAGTTTTATTGGTGGAGGAAACCGGAGGACCCGGAGAAAACCATCGACATGTCGCAAGTCACTGACAAACTTTATCACATAAAGTTGTACACCTCGCCCTCATCGAGTATTGAACTCACAACATCAGTGGTGATAGGTATAGGTAGTTGTAATTGCTGAGTTGGCGATAAACAACAATCACTCACTCATATGTTTGTTCTTTAGAAAGGGCTAAGACAACGCTGACACTTTTAAATGTCCGCAAATTAGGATTTAAGATTTACGATCGCCTAATACCGCTCGTAACTTTGCGCTCAACATTTATCGTAAGTTGTAAATATACTTTTAGTAAAACGATCACAACTCTTAGAAGTGCCCTTTCGTTTACATTGACGACTTACGACAATTAGTGAAAGTGTCGTCTTCTTCTTAGATTTCGGTAAAAGGTGGGCGCAATACAAAATGTATTATTTTTTATCCCTACCCTGTTCTCCATACTTTTCAAGCGGCAGTCAAAAGTGGGTGCCCGTGTTGTTTAACCAGACATTAGATATCATTTAATTTGTTCTCGTCCAGAATTATGTGTTCTCTTGACGTTAAACAACTAACAATCAATTATTTGGTCTCAAATGATATCTAACAATCTGGATATATTTGTTTTTATCAAAATTATTTTTGATGAGACTTACCAAAGCTTAATGCAAGGGACGCAACCTCGGGGTTATTCTTTATCAGACGAATAATCTTTTTGTCGGATTCATTCCTAATGGCTTGAAATAAATCATAAGGTGTAATATCTATACTGTTTTTCGACTGTTGAGTTCCTAAAAAACATATTATAAAACAAGTATTAATTTATTATCCATTAGTTACGGACATTTCTGGACGTCTATATCAGGGATGTATTGCACGGTGCATTATGCCTCAAAACCCTTATATAGCGGAAGCATACACATGTTACTTACCCATAATATTATTGTGAATGGATGGTGGTCTGCTTCAGCGTTCCTCCAATGTGTCTACCTACTGACAATGCCACAAATAAGCTGTTTAAGTGAGAACATCCAGGTATATTATGTTAGACTGTAGGATAGTTCTACAAGGTATATTATGTTAGACTAGAACTACTACAATTCGAGATATCTGGGTATTAAATGATATATCCCCTTACTTATTACACAAATCACGATCACCTGATGTACAAATAAGGAAGTTAAGTCTAAAAAATGAAAACGCAGTACATATGGATTTCATTTTTACCTGTATGACAAAACAACATTTTAGTTAAAACATATTTTCTTTACTATCTTTTATATCTTTTTATTTTATAATATCCATTACAAAATTATGACACTAAGGTTTTTAGTGGGCTTCGTGTTACTCAATCTTTAATTTTATGTGCATGTTTTGTAGATTACACTTTTGCACTTTTTAGCTCACCTGGCCAAGTTTAGCCCATATGGTAAGACAGGTAGTATATAGGTTTTGTACAGGTGAAGCATAGCGTCAACATCTAGACCATTATAACCATGAAATCCACTGCTAAATAGACCATATGCACTTCTCCTGGCTTTATTTATGTTCTGCTCAACATTTCTTGTCGTATTTCCCTTTAGCGATGTTGTCCTTATAATCCCGAGATGTACGGCGTTGTCAACGAAAGGCATGTTGTTACTTCCCATTTGTAAGGGCGACTTGCTATTGTATGTCCGATTCTTTTTGGATGATACGTTTATAACAACACTTTTATTAGGGTGGAGCTGGTATCCTTCCATGAATGCGAAGTCGGTAGCCATGTTCAGGGGCGTAGCTTGACTATTTTAAAAGTGAGACAAATCGGCAAGGGGTCCAGAAAAACGGCCGAAAACGATTGTACACTATTTTGATACCATTAGATGGAGTCTCCTGATTGGAAAACATATCCACAATGACCTGTCTATATTTCTATATTTTGGAGAAATATTGGTTTGTATATTATTTGATGAAGACCTCATGCTGGCTTTGAACTGTTTTTGTAAATTGTGATGGACTTGCCTGTCCCTGTAATATTTGGGGAGGGAGGCATTTATAACTTGTTCAATTGTTGCTTAAATTGTATAAATCTAAAAAAAAACGATTCATTGTGAATTAACTGCTACGAACACTGTGCAGGGGATGAGAATTTAAAATGGAAATGTAACAGACCAAAAGGATCATTTTTTTAAGTTCTTTGAATGACATACATGTCAAACAAGTAGTATTCGGTTCCGTAAAACAGGTTTATTCCACCATTTAGATTTGACAGATATATAATTGCATTTTCAGCTTTAGTGCTGATGATGCCTGCACCAAGTCAGGAGTTGGATTGTTAAATTGTCCCGGCCTCAGTTGTTTGAGGGTCTTGGATTTGCCATAATTGGTTTGTATGGAGTCGCGGCTTTGACCGTATTCTTTTAAATAGTTGTCAATTATAAATCTAGACTATAATTTGCGATTTTAATTACTTTTTTTCAGAACTGAATTAGTACATATTTCTGAAGGTATGAAACGAGATCAAACATTTTAATAGAGAAGTCCCATTGCACGATGTAAGACACAGTTCGCTTAAAAATTCAGTGGTCCAATTCGACGATCTTTTGCTCCAGAAAACCTACGTAGAACACTTTCTCTCGAAATGTTAACATCTCGGTGAATGTACATATGGGACAGACCAACAAGTCTATCTTCAGTCATAGTAGATTTACTCAGTCCTTCAGCCTACGCATAGCCGAGAATGACCGTTCACATGGTACGGATCCAACTGGCATGGTCAGTAATACAAGGAATATCGTGTGAATGTTTGGATAATATTCGGAATCCGCCAGTGCTAATGCTGCGCTTAGAGATTGTTTGTCAGATCCAATACCTTCCATCGTTCGAATTCTGCCGTAAATCCCATTTCATTGGGAAGGTCAGGATGAAATCTAGTTTTAATGGCAGTTACAACGTCTGCGGAAATGTCCGAGATCTTACATGGCACTAACTTGAAAGCCAAAAATGAAGGACGTAGTTTGTCCGAAAATCGTTCTCGGAGTTCATTTAAACAGTGATCTGGAAAGGGAAAAAATGTATTAATTTTGTAGTAGCTTTCTGCATCAACTGCTTCGGCATTTTCTCTGTGTCTCATGCGTTCAGTTGTTCTCGGTTTTGTAAGCTCTATTTCAAGACTGTCGGCAATAGCTGTTGCCTTTTCCCAAACACTTCTATGAAATACTTCATCCGTTCTTTGGTCTTGGACCACTTTAATACATGTCTGTGCATCATTAAATGCCTTGAACACATCGCATTTTGAATTTTGAAGTGCCAGGGATAATGGTTTCGTGAAGCTAAGTATGTGATGAGCAACAACTAGAGAGACTATGAAGTTGCTTTTTTCCATCATGTTAATAAATGCCCTTGCTTTTGTTTTAGCCTCGGTAACAGTACTTTCCTTTTGGACGTCTTCAAGGGAAGATATTACAGCTTTATACTTTGCTATGATAATTGACAAAGTATCAATTCTTGCTGACCACCTAGTCTCGCAAAGTTTTGGTAACTGGGTTTTCGAGAAAGCCTTTGCTATGTTTTTGTTGCTTTCGCTTACATCTTGATCTGTATCACCTACTAAATAATCGAGCTGTTTTGCATCGGGGAAATATCGCTTCAATATTGCGCACCGTTTCGGACTTCCACCAAGAAACCATGTCAGCTGATTTACATCATCAAATAAATTTCTTATCATATCAACGCTTTTACAAGAAGACGAAATCACTAGATTTAATGCATGCGCTCGACAATGGTGGTATTCAGCAAGAGGTTGAGCTTCACATATACGTGTACATACGCCAGATTTTACGCCAGACATAACGCTCGCACCGTCATAGCCCTGACCCCTTAGATTTTTTACATCAAGGTTACATTCAGCAAGCTTATTTAGGATGGCTCTAGTTATTGAAGCCGCATCAACTTTTTCTAAGGCTACAAATCCAATAAACTCTTCACTGATTACATTGCTTTGTTCAGCGGACCTTATACAAATCGCCATTTGCTCAAGATTTGCTACGTCTGTACATTCGTCTGCCATCACGGAAAAGAATGTTGCAGCTTTCGCACGTTCAAGAATAGTATCAAGTACTTCTTGACCAGCCAACTCAATCAGTTCATTTTGTATATCTGGACTCATATATTTAGCATTATTTGCCGCTGAAACTAAGTGAGTCTTGAGAATTGGTTTATCTTCAGCTTTCCATCGTACAAAACAATCGAAATTTCCATCTTCCTGCTTTGTTATTTTATCCCATGAATGGCGGCCCCTAAACGGTATGTTACGCTGACCGAGAACGATAACGACATCTATGATACTCATGATAATCTCACGGTTTCGCTTCACAGTATCCTCGGTATGTTTTTGAAATTTTAGATTTGATACTTTTATCTTCGCCGGATTGCACTTTCATAAAATGGGAGGCTTTTATTAGGGCGTCTTGATGGTAATTTGATTCTTCATGAGCTTTAAATGCGCCTCTTTTTGAACCGATCACATTTTTCCAGTCTTTCAAACCTAAACTAACAAGTTTGTCTTCAGAAGCCCGCCCGCTATCTGTGTTTGTGAAAGCAATGCATGGGGCACAAAATGCAGCGTCCATTGAGGGTGAATATCTTAACCATTTATAAGTGTCCTCCCAAGTAACGTTATATCGTCTACCACTAGTGACAGGAAACGAAAATCGCCCCTTCTCTGGTTTTGGGGCCCATTTCGAGTCAAGTAGGCTAGTCATTTCGTTTTGACTCAATGACTTACTCAGAAAACGTACAGGATCATAAGAAGCATGACTTAATTGTCTCAAATGTCTCACTTTCGCTTATCACTCTCCTTTGAAGGGGTCGTATCATACAAGTTTTGCGATTCTTGTGGCTCCGACATCGATGGCCCGCCTAAAAATAATCATTATATAAGTGGATAGAATAAGAAGAAGGAATGTGGAAAAACTAATAACAACATAATTTTAGACGACTGTATGACTATCATTTGATAAGAACAGTATAACTGTACCATGTCCCCCACCCGAACCCAGTTTTTGATAATCAAAGGGGCATTACTCCCACAAAAAAGATCCATCGGGGCTGATTTTCGAACTTGTCCTAGATATTAGTGGTTGTAACCTTTAATATCAATTTCCTAAATATCCCTTGAGAAATGTGACGTGAGAGCGCTTACAATGTCGGGCGGACAGACGTCACTCACGGACGGACGGATGGACGCACTGACACCCGGTATTTCTATGTGACTTGTCCCCACTCCACGCTGTGGCAGGGAAAATAAAAACTGTGATTTTTTTAATTTTAGCCCTTTTCAATCGGAACCCGTACTATACATGCATGAATTGATTGTGTATAATACAAGGCGTCTCAGCTTTTAAGTATCCCCTTTCAAATTGTCTTTTGTAGGTTACTATAGTGTTTAGGCAAAATTTTGCCCGTTAAAGCAATAACTTCTAATATTATTATTATATCATTTTCGGCAAAGTTAAATCAATAACTGACAGGGTAATTAAACATACATACCTGATTCCTCGCTTGTATTGTCATTCTTTTTTTGTTTTGTCTTAAAGCAAAAATCTGTCAATTTGGATTGCCCTGATCTCTTTCGATCGGCCATGATTAAATGTACAAAGTTTTAACAAGTGATGCTGCACGAGGAAAAATACGCGGGAAAGCAAATCCGCCTAACATAGGATAAATCGATGCTGCACGAGGAATAAATGTGCGAGAAAACAAGTCATTATACCGCGATTACACTATTTCTAAGTTAGAAATAGTGTAATCGCGGCATATTTAGTAAGCTTCATTTACATTCACTAAAACTTCAATTAGACAGGCAGAATAAAAAAATCAAATTACTTAATCTCTTGAGTTGTTTATTTTGGTCAGAAAAAAGGTGAGGCAGTTGCCTCATTGCCTCAATGGAAGCTACGCCTCTGATGTTTATATAACGGTTTAAGACCATACATATAGCTGAGTAATTGGTATTAGTTTGACAAAATTAAAATAAAAAAAAAAGCTTCAAAGAAACTTTGATTTAGAATAAGGACTTATCTCTTTGAAGATTAAATCAATACAAAGAAATTAATTTATATTTCGTTTTACTTTCATCACACAGATCAAAGTCCTAAAAGCCCCCCCCCCTTTTTTTGAATCCGCCATGCACTGATGACTCATTCAATCATGATCGCTCATCCAAGACGGGTGTATAATATCCAAGCCGTTCGAAAAGACTTTTCTACTTCTTCCACATTGCCTGCTAATCCTCAGACATCTTCGATAGCGAAGATGGCTAATCCTTGGCTAATAATAATTTTTGTTTTTAATTTTTTCTCGTCATTTTTCTAAAATTGTAAAGATTGTAAAAGGAAAATATTACAAGTTCAAAAAGAAGGTTGAACACGTGATCTACTGCTCGTGAAAGGTCAATTAATGGGACCCCTCGTAAATTATTCTCAAGTTCATATCTTAGACATATCTATATTTCTAGTGTATCCAATGTATATATATAGAAAATGAAATAATATTACAAATATTTTTTAATACAACAAATGTCCAAGATAATATTTTTCTGAACATAGCTATGAATAAACGTTTCTTTTCCATTAACTAACTTTTCCCCTTCTCCTGAAAACATACGGTGGTTACTATCCTGAGATAAAAAATACGCCAAATTACTTGTATTTGTAATGGCTTCATATGTTAACACACAACCGGGTAGTATTACGCATTCTAATTTCGGTCCTGCACCAGGAAGTAATGAAGGAGTCCAAGGACCTGTGACAATAAGAATGATGAGGAATGACTCGGCTGACTGTGCATTCGTTGCTAACCTTGGAGTGGAGGCATTTCGAGAAAAATTTATACACGCCACGAGTGTAAATAGGTATGGAATGATATATTTTAGAGATCATTTTTGTAATTTGAATTTTTTTTTATCCGATCATCGTGTTATTATAACAATGGAGGAAGGTGGAAACAGCAAATCCTGTATTGTATCCTCGGGATTTTACTTCTTTTTCAATGGAAAATTCGATTAAAAAAAAAATAATAATAAAAGAAACCACTCGTATAATTTGAAGAAAATCAAAATGGAAAATTATTGTTGAAAAGAATCAGATGTTATTTTAATTACTATTTTTAACTTCTGTCTATTAAGGATGCCAAACAAGCATTACTTTGCATTAAAGTCTATGTAGAAACCCGAGGATTATGCTTATTAAAGGCCTGTTTTTTTAATTCTTAACCATTAACCTGGTTTTCAACTTGTTTATGGTTGAGCAGTTTTTTTAGATGTGGTTTTAACCATGTGGTTAAATGGTTAAAGAACGTCTTAACCGGGATCAAAGCACGGTTGAATATGTTTGAACCTTTTTGATTACCAGTATGTTTTAGAGTTGAATTGTTTTATTTGTAAAGGAAGAATTAATTTTACTTTGTTAAAAAAAAATCAATGAACTCGAAAATTTCTCTTAAATATTGTTCTTCAACCATTGCGTTTTTTATCTATCTTAAACACGTTTCAGGTTGTTTTCAACCAGAAACAAGTTTGAGAATATAAAAACAGGCCTCTACATATCACATATGCTAATAGTTGATTGGTCAATTACATAATGGGGTGTTACGTCGAATAAGAGAATATGTTGTACTTTGAAAAATAATAATATTTTTAGAATTAAATCAGTCCAACAGGAACAATATCCATACATGTCCGTGCTGTAAGGGATTTCCTGATCATTGTCATTGACATTCAGTTTGGGATTTATAAATCATTTATAGCAACAATATATACATTGTTTACTTATGCGCTTAAGCCAAACAAAATGCCCAAACCTTTCTTAATCCTGTTTAGAAACGTCAGAATACTAGAGTGCATACAAAAAACTAGAATCATTGAATGTCTTCGTACTAGAATCATTGAATGTCTTCATACTAGAATCATTGAATGTCTTCATACTAGAATCATTGAATGTCTTCGTACATTTTTTAAGTTTTAACACATATATTTTAATTTTATCATCCTTCCTTCCTGATATATCTACCTGCTGACTCCATAAGCAAAACTTGTATCAAAGTCCACGTGAGCTGTGCAGGACTTATCAACAGTCAGCAGGAGTTATCACCAAATTCTGCCAACATTTAAACGATAATTACTGATTTGATGATTTGATTTTTGGTGTTTAACGCCACTTTCAACAATATTTCATGGTGATCAGTTTTAGTGGTGGAGGAAGCCGGAGTACCGGAGAGAACCACCGACCATGGGCAAGCAACTGGTAAACTTTATCACTTGCGGCTGTGAGTTGAGTGCACCCTTTTTGTAATTTACAAAGCCAGACGCGAACCCACGCCGTATTGGTGATAGGCTTGTATGAGTTGTTAGATCCAACGACCTAACTCATTGAGCCACCCAGGCCCCTCGATAATTACTGTGAAGATGACAAAAGTAAATAAAATTCATCAACACCATTAGGTAGTAAATATTTCATTTTTTAAAACATAAATCAAATTAGGAACTGTCGTGTCAGCAATATTAACAAACATCGTCCTGCAAAAATGTACTTGAAACAATTCTTGATAACCTCTGCTTGGGAATATGTTTTTTTACGTCATCATCAAGGTTGTGACGATTGTCCTTTCTAAACCGGAATGGAATTGGTAAACAAAACCGCTGATGAAAATGAGTGGATCATTTAAATTTTTATTATTTTAAATCATTGTCTTTGAACTATACTTTTTTTGTTAAATGTTCATCAAGTTACGTTATAAAATCCACCATTCACTGTAATAATGAATGATATATTGCAAATTACTTACAAACTATGTATTGAAGCGTATTTGGCCTACAGGAGTGAGTGTGGATAAATATTTTGAAAGATGTGATTTTTCCTGCAAAAATACAACTATCGTAACCTATAGATGTACCATTTATTTATCCACGTTTATGTTTGATTTAAGGATGATAAACTTTTCATCTGAATGTGAATTTGATTGATACTGAAAAATATCAGCCTGCTCGACAGAATATGAAGTTTGTGACTCGTTCTCTTCGCTCACTCATATTCTGGCTCAACAATCGGTATCAATCAATTTACATGCATATAACATATGCATATATTTCTTCATAGATATATTAAAATATCTCTAAAGATGATTAAGAAGCTATTTCACATGGCAGACAGAGACATGTGATTATAAGAGTTCAAAGATCATATTTCATTTTGAACATCATTAATTTCCCTTGTAAGCATATTGCTAGTGCAAAATCTAGATTTATTAAATGAGCTTCTGATCATCAATATACAATTAATGACTTTTAATGAGGTGGATATAAGGATTTATTAACCCAAGAATATTATATTTACCGAGGCCCCTTAGGGTTAATAAATCCTGGTATCCACCGAATTGAAAGTCATTACTTGTTTTATTATATGACACATTTTATATGTTGATTTTACCATTAAAATAAGCTTTTATCACGACGTTTTCTTTTGTTTCGTATGGCGCATGACGTTGGAATGTTGTATTCACCGTGCATTATGTCGCGTGAGGTGAATATAACGTTTTATCAAAGAACGTTTCTAGGGACGTCAGCCAATCAGATAAAAGAAATATTTATAGTCATATAATAATATATATTAAAGATATAATGATAATTGTCTTTTACCAACAGATTCTACCTTCTGTTCCTAGCTAGTAGTCTGTTAATTACGAGTATTCACTGACCCTGATATTGTACTGTCCATGTTTATGTTGTCATTCACTGACCTTGATATTGTACTGTCCATGTTTATGTTGTCATTCACTGACCCTGATATTGTAATTCACTGACCCTGATATTGTACTGTCCATGTTTATGTTGTCATTCACTGACCCTGATATTGTACTGTCCATGTTTATGTTGTCATTCACTGACCCTGATATT
>MJUT01003782.1:497498-519237 GCA_002080005.1 Gigantidas platifrons | reverse complement strand
CTCCATTGACGGATGAAGTTTAACATACCGGTAGGTCCTTTACCAGAATTGTAATTTTGGTGCTGATCGGTAATTAAACATGGCTGCCAGGGGTAGATAATGTTTTCTGATTCGTCAATCTTTAAAAATCTTCTGGTCAGAAACTACTGATTCAATTGAATTTGTTTTCTGGTGTGAATGATCTATGGATGGTCCTCTACCTAAAATGTAAATTTGGTTCCGATTGGAAATTCAAGATGGCCACCATAGACGAACAAAGTTTAACATAGAAGCCTACAAGACCCAATGGGAATTTGTACTGAGTTGTTCTTCTCAGAAAGTACCAAGCCAGTTGACTTGATTTGTTCTATGCTGCTCCTATCTGCAAACAGAAAGACTTGAAAAATATGCTTGTTGATAACCTTCTTCAAGAATTAAAACTTAAGCAGTCTAATATACTTACCATGGGAGATTTTAATTTTGACTTTAGGTTTTCAGAATTTATGGAGCACACATTCACTAGTAAGCAAATTGTGTCTTAAGTCGCAAGAAAATATGAATCTTTGTTAGACTTCACGTTCCTAAGGATTTACCCTGCCAATTATTACCAGGTGAGCGATGACAGGCTCTCCAGAGCCTCTAGTTTATGATACTTTTACTGTTATTAGTGATGTATAATATATGGACTCTTTTTAAAAAAATACTTTTACCGTTATTAGTGATGTTTAATATACATATGGACTCTTTTTTTTAAATATTTTGACAACAGTACACTTATTTTGACAACAGTACACATATTTTGACAACAGTACACATATTTTGACAACAGTACACATATTTTATTCACACCTACATTGTTCTATTACATAGATGTGAACTCTGGAAGAACCCTTGGGTATAGAAATAGGAACTAGTTTCTCCATTGAGAATAGGGATAATGTCACATTCCTAGTACATAAAAGACAACTTGCACAAGCTCTTAATGAGCAACTGTTTAGTAAGAGTGGGGGCTGGTGGCCCTTTGCAAGACAAAAATTTGCAAATGTGGGATTAATGAGGTCTAATAGGGAATGTGTACTTAGGGAAATTTTGAGAAAATCGTTGACATTTTTGCTGCATTTTGGAGAAATGCTTACCAATGCATTTTTGGGAAAGCTGTCACAAAACACATCCACCCCATCTCTCCTTTCCCAATTTCCGCATTGTTAATCAAAATAAAACTTTACCTGCATGATTTATTAATTGAGAATATTCACAAAAGAAGTTGTCCATCTTTTTAGTTTTTAAATATGGTGAAAGGTTTCCCCAAAGTTGAGTTGCTAAGCCAGTCAGACTGGTCACTACAAATTTTCATTTGTGATATATCATGCACAGACTGGGTATTATCGTTGGTGCCTGTGATTAATTCTGAAATGGATGGGAAGTCAGTTTCAGACTGTACTACAATAAAACATTGCAACACAAATTATTAAAAACAAGAGGCCATAAGGTGCAAAATGAATCTCTCTACTACTTCTGCATGGAGAGTTTATTTTTATCCCCTCGCCAACGAAGTTGCGAAGGGATATAGTAACGTTACCGTCAGTCCGTCCTTCCGTAACATCCTTGTGAACAATCTAGAATCAACATCCTTCAATAGATTTTGACCAAACTTGGTACATACATAGTCCTGAAGAGAATCTGGAACCCTATTGATTTTCAAGGTCATAGGTCAAAGGTCAAGGTCACCGGGTCAAATTGTTAGGCGAGGGGATACGCCACGCTTTGCATTGCCCTTGTTCACTCTTGCTTTTAATATACACTTGTATCATGCTGTGCTCAGCATAGTCCTTTATATAACATTCTCTTGCTAAGAAATGATTTCATATATTGCTTGTTGTTATTTCAATTTAATTAGAAGTTGATCTCCTCACTTTCTCACCCCCTCCCCCCTTTTTTTTCTTTGTCGCTGTGGTAGATCTATCAACATCCCATAAGGGGCCATGTTATTTTTTGGCAACTATGATTTACCTTGATCCATTTTCCGGTATAGAACAGACGTTCCGTGTACATAAAGAATGCATTATGCTGAAATACATACCATGATTGTACCAAATAATTGTAGTACCTTGAAGCGAGACAAACAATTTTTTGATTTTCAACAATTTAATGTGTGACACAGACTGTAATAGCAGCAATGATTAATGGATGGGATGTACAGCTTTACAATTTAAAAGTTTATTCCATAGGGAAAAATCTGTTTTTAATTGTCTGACATTTCAATGCAGTCTTTGCCTTTTTTTTCACCTACTTGCCCGAAAGCCAAATTTAGAAAAATTTTATATTTATTCAAACAAATTCTTTCTTCATAATTTTCAATTGTCCGAATCCAGTTTTACTTGTCCTGCCTGGGCTTCAGGCAAGTGGGTTAGAGCGAAGATTGCAATGTAACAATGGACGTATATTCTGGCCTTGAAGTAAAACACCACCCGAATGGTCAGATCAAATATTATTTAAACGGTAACCTGAACGTGACCCTTTATGGGATGCTGTAAAATCTGTGTCTGTCATTTTTTCTATTTCCTAGTAGTCTTGTCTATTAGCAACTTCTGTTGACATTTGACAGTTTTGTGAGTGAGTGATTGTTGTTTAATGCCAACGCAGAAATCTTTTAGCTACATGTATATCATGGCAAGAACAAGTTAATTTTCAATGAGATGATGATGAGGTCCACTTCTTACTTGACCAACATGCTTAGTTTGATTTTTATAGTGCTAGCTCACTGAAACGACAAATACATGTACCAATTTTATAGTCTTTGGTTTGACCCGATTGGGCTCGAGCCCACAATCTGTCACACTCCAGACGAGCACGCTAACCATTACACCACCAATTCTGTTAACCAGTTTTGTTAAAAGTTCTCTAAAATCATTATTCTTTTTTTTAGAATTATTTGAATGTTTTTCTTCCAAATATTTTTACTTGAATTTTTTTTTTTTCTTATAGAAAATATATCTCTATGTATCCTGGACAAACAGAGCAAAAAATCTATATGAAAGAGAAGGTTACAGAATAACAAGCAGTGACTGTATGTGTGGCATGATATGGTGCTTTCTTGGAATAAAGGTAACCTAGCACAAAGGATGAAATGGGATATAAGGTGCCGTCGTAGATGTGATCGTATGTTAGTTAGATTTGCAACTACCTATGCAATCAGTGCCTATCACCACTAATGTTGTAAGTTCCAATCCCACTCATGTCAATGTGTAGCAGGTACAACATTATGTGGTAAAGTTTGTCTGTGGCTTGCGACAGATCTGTGATTTTCTCCAGGTACTCCAATTTCCTCCACCAATAAAACGGACTGCCACGATATAACTTAAATATTGTTGAAAACACCATAACCCTAACCCTCACCACTTAAATGAGCTATCCATTGCTATTTGTATTCACCGAAAATAAATTTGAGCTGTTCACAGAAAATAATAAATACAAACTTTTCACTTATTATGAATCACGAAAAATAAAACCTCTGTGTTACCATTTTATTACGTGATGATTTTCATATAGGACTTGTTATTGGTTTGTGGCTAGCTGTATTGGCCCCAGGCATCTCCTCCGGCCAGTACAGTTGGTGGAAGAACAATAACAAACATTAAGGCCAATACAGAATCATGTAATTACATCTTTATTAAATGCTGACTTCTTGCTTGTTTCTTTTTATGTGCAAGTGCATGTAAATATTACATTTGTGATTTTTTGTTTGCGCTGTATAGGTAGTGCTAATTGAACAGATGACAATAAAGACTTTGTCATAACATGTCGCCTAAAATCTGGAGACATACAGGAATCCTGTGATGTCCCGAAAGGAGCTCAACTTATACGAACAAAGATTAATTTCGGCCAAGCAAACCTGTATTGTCCTTATAAACACACACACACACACACACACACACACACACACACATATATTTAAGGAATATTTGAAATTGTTGAACAGGTTATACGATATAACGTGGTTAGGGTCAGTTTACACTTAATAAACCGCAAAGCGGTTTATGAAAAGCGTAAACTGACTCAAACCAGGATATGCAAGAATAACCTGTTCAACAATTTCAAATATTCCTTAAGACAATAAAATGGTATTAAAATGAAAAACAAAAAATACTACACTGTCGGAACAATTTGAAAATCAAATATCAAAATCGTAGAAAGATGCAAAATTAATACCATTAACACACGAATACACGACTTCCCACTTTCCTGGCCTAGTAACCCATCTAGATTAACCCATCCACTTCAATAAAAAGTGAGGGGGCCCGGGTGGCTCAATGAGTTAGGTCGTTGGATCTAACAACTCATACAAGTCTATCACCAATATGGCGTGGGTTCGTGCCCGGCTTTGTAAATTACAAATAAGGGTGCACTCGACTCACACCCGCAAGTAATAAAGTTTACCAGTTACTTGCCCATGGTCGGTTGTTCTCCCCGGGTACTCCGGCTTCCTCCACTACTAAAACTGGTCGCAATGATATAGCTGAAATATTGTTGAAAGTGGTGTTAAAACACCAAAAATCAATCAAATCAATAAAAAGTGGATGGGTTAATCTAACTAAACCTCCCCTCTTAGTTAGTAAAATGCTTTATTGTAATGAGTTGAGTATTATACACAAGAAATCAGAAAACTTGTACATGTTTATTTCTTTACAATCAGTTATCAAATAGTGAAAATTAGGGGTGCATATCAGGCAACATCAAAGTGATTTGACAATTTTTGAAAGGAAGAAAAAAATATGAGTGTTCTAGCAATTACAAAAAAAGGTATTTAATTTTAATTTTATCCCCCTGAAAAACATTTTTAAAAGGAGCAGGTTCCAAAAAAAAATATGCAGGATTCATGTTTTCAAAAGAAATTTTTACTTTTTATCCAGAAAATTCACAATTTTGCCTTAAATTATGGGAATGAGCAGCAATTTTTTTAATTTAAATTTAAGACATTTTTTCACTATAATTGGTGTGTGAACTACAAATTAATTTTATGTGGCCTAAGACATAGATGTGTACTATACACACATAGTTATGGTAATTGTCATAAGGTTTTGAATTGCATAGGTGGCGTAATTGTTAGCATGCCCGGCTCTAGTACGGTAAATCGTGGGTTCGAGGTCTGGTCAGGTCAAAGACTATGAAATTGGTATTTGTTGCTTTTCCGCTAAGCACGCAGCATTAAGGAGAAAGAGCAAAGACTGGTTGCCTCGGAATCAGTATAATGTGTCTGAGTGGAGCAACATTTCTACCTGTGGACTGTTGTTTCAGTGAGCTAGCACTATAAAAATACAACTCGGTGTGTTGATCTAGTACAAAGTGGACCTCATCATCATCTCATTGAAGATTAGCTTGTTCTCGCCATGATATAGCTGAAAAATTGCTGAATTGGCATTAAACAACAATCACTCACTCACTCATAAGGTTTGATCAAAGGGAGACTACTCTAAATAATTTCTGCCTTGAAGAAAATTATAGCTTAATTTGGGAACTCCTTAACATTTTTAATGATGAATAAATAAATGATATATTGGATATTTTACAGGGTGTCTACAAGATGGAAAAAGATTTGAATGTAGTATATTAACACCATGCTGGGAATTATGAAGAATGGCCACATGTCAGGAGTTGTTCTGTTGCACTTTTTTATCAGTTCATTCTTGCATCTGTCTATCCAACTTTTATACTCTTTAATTGTTTTAGTTTAAAGGGCTTATTGTTTACATATGTGCAATAAGGTATTTGTTTTTTTAATTTTTCTAAGAAGTTTGTTAAATATATTTACACATGTTAGCACGAACCCTACTGTTATATATATATATATTTTCTAGTGTTTATTTTTTACATAATGTGCTTTTAGCTAATATGAAATTAAGTTTTTTTATATAAGTATCTTTTTTCAAATTAGGAGTACATTAGGAATCTCCAGGTTGCTATGCATAATTTTAATCTCTTTGTTAATATGCATAAATTTTACCTTGGCATTTTTATGCATAATTTGATGATGTTCAGAATGTCGTAGCAATTTTCATTTTATAACCAAAGTTCCATTTATAGTTAAAACTGTATTTTATTATTTAAAGATTTTTTGTCATAAAGGCTTTAATTTTTTAACTTTTACTCCAAAAAGGATTTGGTATACTATATTCTCATTATATGCTTATAGCTATTAGTCCAAGTATCCTCGCTAAAAGCTGTCATTATACTTGTTTATAATCATGCAGTGATAGTATGTAAAAATGTATTTTTATAGATCTGATAACACTCTAACTCAATATATAAATTATATATCATATATGATCATTTTATGATACAGTCACAGGAAATTAATGATACAATCGTGTAAAGCATGTGCCGACCATACAATGTATCGACCCCATTGAATCCTGAAAGGATACCACAGATAATTACAGTGTTGTAAGGATCCAGTCGGGTAGATTCATTATTTGTTTGTCACCTACTTGAGACGATGATAATTATATATACACCGCTATATAAAATTTATATAGAATAACGGCAATTTGAAAGGTTCAGACAGATATAATTGCTAACATCTTAGCGAGTCTGATAGAACGAGCTGAGATATTTGTGATAATGTCTGTCAAGGCCTTCAGAACTGACTTTATTGTTTTTATCGGTGATGTCATAATGTGTTTTACGTTAGATTGACCGATAAACTTGCTTATGTATGCGAGGTACGAACTGAACTAATATTTTTGTGGATCAAGGTCAGTTCAGTGATCCAGGCTTTATCAGGGGCACACATCAAACGGAAAATGTCCAATTTGCCGATATATACTTCCTATATACATGTACATGTGCTTGCTTTCTATGCATTAGAATGTTAGAAATTGATTGTAATTCTATGCATATACAATGTACATGTATGCAGTATAAGGATTGTTCATGTTTGGTGCCAATCAATCTTATTATAGCTTACACCAATTATATGATACATTTCTGTCTCATTTCATAGCATTTTAATGTTTGGTACCAGCTTTAATCTAGTCTAGTTTTATGCCAAAACATGTAAGGCTTTTTATTCACTCAGTCGTGATCGTATGGTAGTTGGATTTACAACTACCTGTGCAATCAGTGCCTATCACCACTAAACTTGGTGGTTTTTTCCAGGTATTCCGGTTTCCTCCACCAATAAAACTGTCCGCTACCATATAAGTGAAATACTGTTGAAAGTGGCATTAAACACCATAATCCAATCAAATCCTACCACAATAGAAGGTAGCCAGTCTTGTACCTTTCCAAGGAACACTAAAATAATGTCAAATAAGACAGATGGATGCTAAGTAGCCAGTCTTGTACCTTTCCAAGGAACACTAAAATAGTATCAAATAAGACAGATGGATGCTAAGTAGCCAGTCTTGTACCTTTCCAAAGAACACTAAAATAGTGTCAAATAAGACAGATGGATGCTAAATACATGTTTAATTAATATGAAATACACAATGGAGGGAAATTAAATTAAGACCATGGTCCATTTGATACAAGTTATTGCTTAATAAAGGTGGTCACTAAAGCATATTTATGGCCATCATGGTCATGATCGTATGGCAGTTGGATTTGCAACGATCTGTGCAATCACTGCCTATCACCACTAAAATTGTGAGTTTGAACCCCGTTCATGGTGAGGTGTACTCGATACAACATTATGTGATCAAGTTTATCAGTGATTTGTGACAGGTTGGTGGTTTTCTCCAGGTACTCCGGTTTCCTCCACCAATTAAACTGACCGCCACGATATAGCTGAAAAAATTGTTGAAAGTGGCGTTAAACACCATAAACCCAAACCAAACCAACTAAAGCATAATTGACTGTATTGGCAACAGTATTTTATCAAATGGCTGTCATTTTCAATTAACAAAAATTTATTCAAGAAATACAGTTTATAAGACTTAATTTAAAGGTCATTGCAGCAAATTTTGTAAAGATTATTTTCAAAAGGGAGGTTGAGAGTAGCTGTGTAGCTCTTAACAGCCTTTTTTATGACAGTTAGAAAAAAAAGCCAGCAACTATACATGTATTAACTTGTATACTAATTTATCTGCGATATTCTTAAAATGATGAAGTCAACCTTTATATAGTGGCATGATGTGTACAATTCAACAGTGTAATTTCAAAGTCAAAAGGACCACACAAATATATTCATAATTTGTCCCTCTATTTGAGTTCTTCTAAGGTAATTTAGCTTTATCACTTCTACCAGGGGAAGGGCCATCATGATAGTGATCATATGGTAGTTTGATTTACAACTACCTATGCCATCAGTGCCTATCACCACTAAAGTTGTGAGTTCAAAACCCACTTATGGTGAAGTGTACTCAATAATAAAGTTTGTCAGTTTCCTCCACCAGTAAAACTGACCGTCATGATATAACTGAAATATTGTTGAAAGTGGTGTTAAAAACTATGCCCATAACCCTACACCACCCCTCTCCTCTACCAGGGGACCATGGCTTTACTCCTCCCTCCCGAGTCATAATTGAATAGTAGTTTTAACTGTATACTGGTAGAAATATTTTTATTAATCATGTTTCCTGTGATAATCCATAATTAATATTTACTGCATGTAATTGTTTATGTGTTAAATATTTACAAAGTAAAACTTGTTTAAATCAAAACATAAATAAAGTGAAATCCGGTGTAAGCTTAACATAAAGTCCCATTACATAATGTATCTGACATATTTTCACAAATTTTAACCGGTGTAGAAAAAAAAAGTCTATTCTCAATAAAAAAAAGTAGTCCCAAGAGTGTTGTGTTTCAGACAGATATCACTGTAATTTATTTATTGTTAGCTCACATGGTCTATATGGCACAGTGAGGAATTGCCATTTCTTCGTGTTTGTTATTGTCCGTTAAGTTTTCACATTTCAATCTTTTTCTCATAACTTACTGGACCAAAGTTTCAAAAATACTCTTTAAATAGCCTTTATGATTTTGTGCATTTTTTTTCTCTCTCTTTTTAGAAATTCATCATGTGTAGCCTCTAGTTTTGTTCTATTTGTTAAGTTTCTGTATAATGTAAATGAAAGCCCTGTATGGTGATTATCTTCGTAAATTCTCTTTTGTTAGTGATTACTTTCATTTAGTAGGATTTCTATTCAAAATAAAATGTTATCAAAAGAATGAGATAGATTTATCCCCGTACGATTTTGAGTAATTGGTTGGTTGAAAATATGATTCGTGACATTACCTTGTATGACATGTTAATATAGGATTAAAAGCTTCTTTTCAGGAGTTCATGCATATGTAAATGGTGTTGATGCACTCATAAATTGAATCCGTATATATAAAGTTTGTGAGTGTATTGGCACCGTCTACTAATGCGTGAACTCCTGAAAAGAAGCTTTTAATCCTTACGATTCTTCAATGTCAATCTTTTCCATAATTCGTGTATAACAAAAAAATACATAGATAAATGAATAATCATAGAAAATATTCTATAATTGAAAAAGATTCAAAGTTGTGCAAATTGAAGATTCAGAGATCTTTAGGATCAATAAGTCCAAAATCTAACATAGACTGCTGACGGGAAACATGTTTAAAATCTTTCTATGATAAATCTACAATTAAAACACAATTGTATTTTGCATGAAACTTTATTGTGAAATGTGCCTTACATCAATGCCAAATGCATGTACTATTTTGTGATGAGGTGGCATCTGTGGTCATTCTCTTTTTGTAAGACCACAAAAATTCTGCGGTCGTATGTTATGGCACTGTCATCCGTCTGCAGACAGAATGGTCTCGGTGTGATAACATGAGTTGTAGATGACGGATTCTGTTGAATTTTGAATTATTCTTCTCCTGTGAAACCACTGGACCAAATAAACCATGTTTGCTGAGATTATACGTTGGTGGTCAGTCTTCTTTCAATATTATGTAATAGCTGCCCTACGTCCCAAATGGTCATCATTTCTAATAAAGTGATATATTTGTTATAACCAAAATAACCAAAATGTTTTAATTTTTTTTTTTAATTTGAGTTGTTAATTTGTGATATTCAATTGTTTGAGATTTAATTAATGGTTTCATAAAAAAATTGCTTAAGGGATGTCACAAGAAAGAACAGTTTATAGAAGTGATGATATTTGAAAAACCTGAAGATAAAGCCTACCTTGATTTTATGTAGACTTTTGTGATTATTTTGTATTGACTAAGATTTTAGATTTTTTTTCCCTTTAAGATGAGCATTAGAAAACTAGAACATTTATTTTGTGTTGTTTTTTTAAACTGTTATATAGACTATTTTAATACTGACAGTGAGGTGAGTTTCTTGGAGCATCTTGTTGCTGTATAGCAGATGTTTTTTCGTGTGTTGCAATTTAAAAAAAATGATATATTACGATCAGAAGAACCAATATAAAGACAGTCAATATTGATGTTTTACACATGATGTATGGTAATGGAAACAGAGTAATCTAGAAAATACGAAACAACAAATATTTCTGTTTTATGCACAAAGTTACATTTTACACATATTAAAGTAAGCAGCTACAGAGTATTAGTCAGAGTGTAACATCTTTTTATTTTGCACTTGTTCTATTTGAGCAGTCAAATTGCAGGAAACTAGTTGTAAATGACTTGATTTAATTGTTGACAGAAAATATCAAAGGGGCAATCAAGGGATAAATGTATAATTGAATTTAAATATCACCACCCATGGATTAATATGATTTTTGTCTGCAGGATAAATAGAATATTAATGCAGTTATCTTTGCCTTGGTTTCAGTTTTTAAAGCATTATACACATTAACTTTGTATTTTAAGAGACTGCACTAATATTGTATATTAACCTGAGAGTATATTTACTATGGGTTACCATAATTTTGATATTATTTTTGACACGGTATGTTTATATACCAGTATAGTCTTTGTTTTATATATTTGTTATTGTATCTTTTACATATATACAATGTTAACATTTTACTGTGTGTTGACCAAAAAAACAAAAATGAATCAAAATAATATTAGCATGCATTTAATTGAAGTGAGAATTTACATGTAAAATCATAAAATACAGCTTGTATATATCTATATATTTTAGTATTATATATCATAGATTGTTGATATTGTGTGTGAAGTAGGGTAAACAATCAATTAATATGTACCGGTAGTTAGGAGTGAACCTTCTTATTAAAGTTGATCCAGCATCTCATTACAGTCAAACTTGCCCTATATTGGTTACCTTGTAGTTCTGGTCACCTGTAAATGACCAGTTTAAAACCCTCCTGATCTGGTATACGTGTTATTTTCACTCAAATAAACAGTTACTTCACTAACACAGTCAGCATTCACTCTAAGTTTATGCCATCATATCAGTTTACCTATATTTACTTATCAGTTTACCTATATTTACTTATCAGTTTACCTATATTTACTTGTCAATTCTGGAGTGTGAGTGATTGTTGTTTAACAATTGCTCATGGTCAAAAATTGATCATTAAATATAGGTAAAATGATAAGTAAATATAGGTAAAATGTTTTTGAGGTGTTCTAAATACACAATAGTATAACATGAGCTAACCACTCATTGAATGATGAACTAATTAACTGTAAATTGTGACAAAAACACTGCAACATTACAAAGTCACTGCCATTTTTTCATATGATTACCGTCCAGTAACAGTAATATGCGAATCACTAAAAACCGGTCATCTGTCTTATCTGGTCATATTTCCTTTGTCCCAAATGCGATCATTGAATCCAAGTTTGACTGTATATTTTATTACTGTATTTTTTGGACTGCAAGTCAATGTGGTTTTATATGAGTTCCAACGTTCTTAATTATTGTTTATGCTCATTTCTTCTCCATAACTCGTTGATCAATTCAGCTAATAGATAAATTTGAATGTTATGGATCTATTAGATACAGATCAGTTACAGAACCAACCAGAAATGATGGTTTTCATATGAATTGATGAATGAGAAGGATTGAGCGTAATCAACCGTTGGTTTTCGATGATGCTATAAGCCATATTAGTTTATTCTCCATATATATGGGCCTATAATGATAAAAATTTGTTTTTAAAGTAAAAAATTCTCAATCTTTATATACATGTAGTCTGAACAGTATAGTACTTGTTATACCCCCACTCGTAGAGAGGGGGCTATATTGCAATCACCTTGTCCGTCCGTCCGTCCGTTCACTCTTTCGTAACAGATATCTCAGCTTCTACTGGAAGAAATGATTTTATATTCGATATATGGCTTTGGCATGGTGACTTGTACCGTGTCTCCCCTTTCCAGGTTTACCGCACATCTACTTCCTGTTTACCGTGCGACTTACAAATGAACGAGTGGGGGTATTCTTAGCACGACGTAGCGTGCAACATCTTGTTTTATTTTAATATTGAGTTGATTATTGACAATCAGTTTGTGCTACAATACAATACAGGTAATTATTGACAATCAGTTTGTGCTACAATACAATACAGGTAATTATTTTTGTAATGGGTAAGCCCATTCCATGGTGTTTTTGATTGAATGTCTGTTAAAGAGGGTCTAGGTACAATACCTTCATCGAGTCAAACCAAGTATTGTTCAGTTGCTATTCATCTCTAGGTAAAGAATCACAACAGTTTTACAATATGTATTATTTATTATATTCCTTTTTACAAAATTGAAGAAAAAAGTGCTTATAGTATATTGTATTGTCTATTGAGATCTCACTGTATTTATACTCTATGTATTGTCTATTGAGATCTCACTGTATTTATACTCTATGTTCCATATAAATGTTGTTAAATTTAGTACTTATGTGCAAAAAGTATTACAAAACTCTGCAAATTTTTTAAATCACAATATAAAGGGGCATTATCTGCCAAATCGTAAATTTTTGTTACCCATAAAAACGATCAGATATGATTGATGCCTTAATAAAACGTGTTTCTGTTACTTATAAATGTTATGAAATGTACGTGCATCGGGGAAAAAACATGCAACTGCTCGTGTTTTGAGATCGATCAAGAAATGCACGGCATCTTATTAATTATCGACATTGTTTATGGAGTTTGTCGAATCGTCATTAAATCAGTACAACAATGCACTTATTTCTTATTTTATGTGAATCTGCTTTTAGTCGGTGTTAATTACTGACAAAGAACCATGCAAGTTGGCAGTTAATAAGCGACAAAATGCAAATTATTCGTTTTTACCTCTCACTAGTAAGGTCAATTGCATATGGAAAAAACGAGGTCAAATTATTTGCTTGCAAGCAAATAAGTAATCGATGGTAATTTTCGTTCTCAAAAGGTGGAAAGTGGTTCGATAAGCTGTTTAATGTGAAATATTTACATTTATTTCATCATTTTAAAGCTATTTACCAATTTACAAAACATATAATTTTTTTTTGGTCAAAATCGTAGCCAATGCCCCTTTAAAAAAAAATGTTCGATTTTGACAATTTGTTTTTTTTATCATAAAAGCAGATTTAATTGTTGTTTTATCCTATAATTTCATTATAATTTTAAGACTTCAAGAGATTAACACAAAATTGAATTTTGAACGTCAAAAACACAATACCTGTGGTACCAATGATTTTAGATTTGTGTTTAAATTGTGAATATTTGAAAACTATTTGTAAATAAATACAAAAAAATACATACATTTCTGCTCTTTTTTATACAAATTTTATCAGACAAGAAATGACCTCAGGAAAATGTTTTAAAAATTTATGATTTTAATTGAAATATGTAGAAACAAATTACTGCGATGAATATACTTTTTGCACATCGCTGTACATCAGTGCATGTTAATATTGACAGTCTATTTTATGTTATGTTTGACATTATATTATTTACACATTACGTTTATATTTATAAAAAAAAAGCAAAAAAAAAGCAAAAAAAAAAAAAACCACATTATATGTAGATGTAATATTTTTCTGTTAGTTTTAGTTTTTGTTGTTGCTATTACTACTGACAATATTTTGTGTGTCTAAAATTCTAGATGAAATATTGAGTGGCCTGAAATAACATGTAGATATTCTATTTTGTGTGCACAACAAATTTCAGGAATAAATTACGTCAATAACTCTTGAGAAAAAAATCATGAAAAATCAATTAATACGGTTGTTTCAAATCATTTCCATTCTGTCAAAATTTTGTTATTTTCGTCTGCCAGATC
Organism: Gigantidas platifrons; assembly: GCA_002080005.1. Taxonomy (NCBI): domain Eukaryota; kingdom Metazoa; phylum Mollusca; class Bivalvia; order Mytilida; family Modiolidae; genus Gigantidas; species Gigantidas platifrons. The sequence continues at coordinate 505,089 of MJUT01003782.1, read as the reverse complement.
ACGTGATTTCGATAGAACTGCTGGCACTGAACTTCCGGTGTCAATGTACACAACAAAAACTCCAATCGATATGTGCCGTTTTAACGTTCGATCCTCAAGTTAAAAAAAATCTTAACATTTTCTGTAAAATACAGATATCAATTAAATTATTTTATTTGTATCAAAGACTTCAACGCAGAGACAAATACTTCTTTAAAATTAAATTTGTTTTCTTTCTTTATTTGCGGCTGTCAGCATCATCAAAGGAAAACGATCTGCCTTTATGTATATATTTCTTATATAAGACAGATAGTGGGGTACCGAACACCAGTATTTATTCAGCGGTTTCCTTGGCATCTCCATATTACAATTACTTATAATCTACAGTATCTACGACTATGATATGCTGACGTTGTCACACTAATAGTGTAAACACCGGAAGTCGCCTGCCGATTTGTTCAGACGTCAAGACACGAAAAAGACGGAACATGGTCGGAATTGACATGATTCGAAACAACCGTATTTAAAAGTCTTTGGGAACAAGAAATCGATCGTATCTAAACAGAATAGCTAAAAATAAACTACGGTTACCTACATCGTAGCCATAGGAAGATTAATCTTAGATTTTATAATTATCACATTATTTAGGAATTGAAAATTTTCCAAAATTTTTTTTAAAGCAAATATTAGGTAGTCAAACCTGCCTATGCAGCCACTTGTATTAAAAGGTCACCTTTTGTCCTGTCACAGAAAATTTCATGTGAATTGAACCTCTTTTAAGAGGTCACCTGTCTTATAAGGACATTTTTTTCTTGGTCCCAAAAGTGACCTCTTAATGCAGGTTATTCTATTATAACCTGTTGATGATGATAAATATGAATTTAATAAATCTACTGAGAGAATAATAAGAATAAGAATAAGAATTTTTATTGCCAGTTAAGGTCCCACAAGGGGCAAACAATTTATCTCCATTTCACATCCCAATTAAGAGTTGTATTAATGCTAGATCCTATAGTATACACAGTCTGGAGAATTGGGGTGAAGGAAAGAGAACTAGTCAAACCTGTATTAAGAGGTCACTTTGAGGACCAAGAAAAAATGGTCTTATAAGACAGGTGAGGTGACCTCTTAATAGAGGTTCAATTCATATGAAATTTTCTGTGACAGGACAACTAAAAGGAGACCTTTTAATACAGGTGACTGTTGAATAGAGGTGGCTGCATGGATAGCAGGTTTGACTGTATGTTGATGAGAATAGAATATTAGCCTTATCATTTTAAAACATTTGAGTACAGTACTTTCCCCCCTATTATCAGGACGTATTTGAGATAGTATTCTACTATTAAATTGTTCTCCTCAAGGGAGACAATCCCTCTTGTAAAGCCATATTTTAATGCAGTAAGAAGGGGACTATTGTACATTTTTTTGTACTCGTACTCAAACAATGGCCAACCAAAACACTATTGAGTATACACATTTGACTGATTTTGGAGTACAGACAAGTACAAAACTTATACTCGAAAATGTTATAGCCGTTAGACATGAAGTGATACTCGAATATGTTATAGCCATAAGGCTTGAGGTGATACTCGAAAATGTTATAGCCATAAGGCCTGAGGTGATACTCGAAAATTTTATAGCCACAAGGCCGGAAGTGATACTCGAGAATTTTATAGCCATACGGCCTGAGGTGATACTCAAAATTTTATAGCCACAAGGCCTGAGGTGATACTCGAAAATTTTATAGCCACAAGGCCTGAGGTGATACTCGAAAATGTTATAGCCATAAGGCCTGATGTGATACTCAAAAAAGTTATAGCCGTAAGGCCCGAGGTGATACTGGAAAATGTTATAGCCATAAGGCCTGAGGTGATACTCGAAAATGTTATAGCCGTAAGGCCTGAGGTGATACTCGAAAATTTTATAGCCACAAGGCCTGAGGTGATACTCGAAAATGTTATAGCCGTAAGGCATGAGGTGATACTCGAAAATTTTATAGCCACAAGGCCTGAGGTTATACTCAAAAATGTTATAGCCGTAAGGCCTGATGTGATACTCGAAAATGTTATAGCCGTAAGGCATGAGGTGATACTCGAAAATTTTATAGCCACAAGGCCGGAGATGATATTCGAAAATGTTATAGCCATAAGGCCCGAGGTGATAAAAAAAGAACTCTTTATGAAAAGAAAACTCATGTGATGTGAATAGAACTTATGTGGTGAAGACAAAGGAAACCCTTTTCTTTAAGATTGTTTTAAAGACTAGGCAATTTTATTATTTTTGTTATTCATAGATATTTCACATAAGAGGTCATCAACATTTATGGAAAACACTTTATTTTATGTTGTCTAATACAAGACTTCCAGTTTCTGTGTAGTTGATTTTGAAAAAAACAAATTTGTGGGTGGAGCTTATCAGATCACTAAGGGTATTGTGTTATTAATAGAATGATAAAATAAAATCCCCATTGATATGAACAGCATATTTATAAAACTGTATGTCACATGCCCAAGGTGACCTAAAGGTCACATACCTCAGAAATTTGAATTTTCAGAGTGATTTTTGTTGATTTTAGACTGATGAAGAATATTATTTTTAATAAGTCTGAAAGTTTCGTAGGGAGGAACATTAGTGACCATGCCTGTCAAATATTTTGCTCCAAAAGTAACTGTGAAACTATGTATCATTGATTTTTCCTCCTTGAGATAACCGTGGTCAAAATAATGAACAATCTGAATTTTTGCTCCGCCCAGTTATTTATACCCAAGGTCTCGGTTTAAACACAAATTAAAGTAAAGGAACAGTGCTTTTATTTAATATTGCATGAAAGCCTGATATTTTTATCCAGTTTCAAGTAAAGCATTTTAGTGTATTAATACATCAATTTCATGTGGTACAGTGCCTTTTGACTAAATAAAATGTGATGTTAAAAAAAGGATTGATAGGTTTGTGTCAACCGAAGTACCATGATGCATGATATGACTTTGCAAACAACACATTTGATAAAATTGATAACAGTACATGAAAATACATGTCTGCTGGCCTTACTGTCATAAAACTTTAAAATTTCATACTTGTTATCCAATAAGATCGGATTGGTTGTTTTTGCAGTACGAATAGAAATGTCATATACAGCATCCGGATTGGTTATTTTTGTAGTATGATTACGAATGTCATATACAGCATTTGGATTAGTTGTTTTTGTAGTACGAGTATGAATGTCATATAAAGCATTCAGATTGGTTGTTTTTGAAATAGGAGTATGAATGTTGTATACATCATTCAGATTGGCTCTTTTTGCAGTATGAGTACGAATGTCATATACAGCATTTGGATTGGCTGTTTTTGTAGTATGAATACATATATCATATACAGCATTCTGTTTTTTAAATATGAGTATGAATGTCGTATATAGCATTCTGATTGGCTGTTTTTGTAATATGAGTATAAAGGTCAAATTTATAAAAGTTTTAAGATCACAAGGCCAGGTTTGGTAGTCCAGTTTTTAACTGTTCCTCTTTGGTTTTCACCATGAGTTTGGTTGCTATGATACACATCAGGTAACTAAGAAAAAGTGATGTTTACATATGCAAATTAAAAACCGGTATATGTTTCAAAGTATGCAATTTCCTTTATACACATTATGGGTAGTTAGCCAAATAATGTGATAATTTTTGTGAGTGTTACACAACATAAACCTTGCTAGAAAATTGGAAGTAAATTTTAAGTCTTTCCATTTACTGGTAATAGTAACAGTGTATAACATTTATTAACTATTAACAACCTTATTATTTACAACATATTATATAGTACTCTCTTGTACATGTATATTTTTAAATAAATTTAACAAAACTAATGCATCTTCTTATTTTTTTGTTTTATTGATAGACTACATAATTTACAAAAACATAATCATATGTTCACCTAATATCAACCTGGAGGTTAGGGTTATGGTGTTTAACACCACTTTCAACAATATGTCAGTTATGTCGTGGTGGTCACTTCCATTGGAGGAGGAACCCCCCTCCCCCAGCCAGTCTTATCTAGAAAGTGGTGTTAAACATCTATTATAGGGCCTGACATAGAAGATGTGGGGGTTTTAGGATAAACTCTGCCTAGTAATATCATTACCAATTCTCAATATTTCATTTTGGCGAGTGAGCAATTGCTGTTCAACACTAAATAAGCAATTTCTTAGCTACATCATGAAGTGAATAAGATACATTTTGACAAGCTGATAATTATATCTGCTTTGTATGAGGCCAACAATCTTTTATAGTGCTAGGCTAGCTCACAAACACAACATGCTGCAGATATACAGGTCACTTCATTTGGACATATTATTTCGATTGCGAGCCAACCCTTGAACATTCCTTAGTGCTGCGTGTTTAGCAGAGAAGCAGCACATACCAATTTTATAGTCTGCCGCATTCATGACCAGCATGCTAATCATTACACTACCGATGCAGTGTGATTTTTGTTGTCCTAAGAGTAATGATATTGAACCAACAGATTCTACCTTCTCAGTAGTCAGTTAACCTAAAAAATTCACTGACCCCAATATTGTGCCATCCATATTTATGTTGTCATTATTTTTTGTGATAATTTGTAGTTCTTTTGAGCAGAAGCAACATTGTGTCGGTATTTTATTGTTTGTTTATATCTGTATTGTATTGCGAGATCCAATAATCAGAAAGGGGCAATGATTCCATTAAATGATGTAACCAAGCAACATTTCTGTGTCTGTTGCAAGCCAGAAACTGGATTTTTAACATCATATGTCTTTCTTGCGGTCAATGAGTTGAGGCAAGAGGTGGTTGTTCCTTGTTGACAGTCAGTTTCTTTTCATAATTGTTCTCATCATGTATTTACCTGAACACTGCATACTTGACATTGATTAAAACACCAATCAATCAATGTTCAATATTGCCATAAAACAGCAACGAACAAGATGAACTGTGAGCTAATGCTCACTTATGATACCCCCGCTAATCGGCAAACAGGAAGTAGGAATCTGACAGGTCAAAAAACACTTCCCACGATATGGGGTATCTATATGAAGCTTGTGACCAAATGTCAGATTTCTACCATCAATAGTTGCTGAGAAAAATGGGCATATATGTTCAATGTGTATAAAAATCAACAAAGTCGGCAAACAGGAAGTAGGAATCTGATGGGTCCAAAAACGCTTCCCACGATATGGCATACCTATATGAAGCTTGTGACCAAATATCAGATTTCTGCCATCAATAGTTGCTGAGAAAAATGTGACGAAAAATGTGCATATATGTTAAATGTGTATAAAAATCAACAAAATCGACAAACAGGAAGTATGAATCTGATGGGTTCAAAAACGTTTCCAACGATATGGGGTACCTATATATGAAGCTTGTGACCAAATATCAGATTTCTGCCATCAATAGTTGCTGAGAAAAATGTGACGAAAAATGTGCATAAATGTTCAATGTGTATAAAAACCAATTAAGTCGGCAAACAGGAAGTAGGAATCCGACAGGTCCAAAATCGCTACCCACAATATGGCATACCTATATGAAGCTTGTGACCAAATATCAGATTTCTGCCATCAATAGTTACTGAGAAAAATGCGACGAAAAATATCTTGGACAGACGGACAGAGGTAAAACAGTATACCCCCCCTCCCCCTTCAGGGAGCGGGGGTATAAATATAAAATATTGAGAACTACCAATTACCAGTAGTGTCAGTGTACACAGCAGTGAAATCATAAACAAAAAATCCTTGAAATATATTAGGTCTTGTATTTATTAGAGAAATATGACAACAATGATATATGTAACAGTTTTCATTCACAGTCTAGTCGACTTCCACTTCCACACTTCCCATCCATTCAGTACTGTAAAAATCTGAAATGAGAAGGTCATCAATTCTAGAGTTAGGGTCATGGTGTTTAACTCCATTTTAAACAATATTTCAGTTATATTCAGGGCTCAACAAACCAGGCGACAAAGTCGCCTTCACGGCTCTGAAGTCGCTCCAACTCGGCCCAAAATTGAAATTTCAGTCGCCCTGTTATTTTGAGACGTCGCCTATAAATTTTCAATAATCATACTTTTTCTTCAATATTCACGTAAAAGAAGCTCCCATGTTCCTGAAATATGACCCATACAGGGCTTGATGTTCAATATTTCATTCCAAACTCGTTAATTGCATCCTTTTTAAGATCGTTGTGCACACACGTTCGTTTTGTGAAAGGTAGGGGAACATGCGGTAGTGGGGAAAGAAACGTTAAAATCGGGATCGATTTTCGGAAGTCTCCCAGATTTTCCCTCACTTCGCCCTTAAGTCAACTGAGAGAGAAGTCAAGCAAGTCGTTGTGTTTTTACTGTGTGGTGAGCCCTGTATATTGTGGAGGTCAGTTTTATTGGTGGAGGAAACAGGAGTGCCAGGAGAAAACCACCGACCTGTCGCAAGTCACTGACAAACTTGATCACATAATGTTGTATCCAGTACACCTCGCCTTAGCGGGATTAGAAATTACAACTTCAGTGGTAATATACACTGATCGCATAGGTAGTTGTAAATCCAATTACCATACAATCACGACTACGATGGCCTCAATAAATTATAAGATATGTTCTACCACATAAAAAACATTCAGCAACAAACTTTTAAAAAATAGGAATTAAACAGCATAGTGGTTTCATTAGATTGAATTCTACACTTTGGAATTTCATCATATATTGCTACTAAATATGTTGTCTATCCTTCCTGCACCTGACTATCATTATTCCTTATCATCTGAATGACAAACTACCTTTTTGTAATCTTAAAATATTAAGATTTTTTTAAAATAAAGTATTGTTTTCATTACATAATAAATATAACTTGCCAAAACAATTTGTTATAGCAGACATAAAAAAAATTAATATGATACTAAAGTTATTACTTTCATAGATTGTGACAAGGGAGATAACCACTTTTTCATATTTCACTTTGATTGTGACAAGGGAAGTAACTACTTTTTTTTATAATATCAATTAGGCCATACAAAGTTAATTTCTTGGTTCTCAGGCCCACCCGCATGTGGAAATTCGTCGCCGCATTGCCGATTTTTTTTGCAAAAATAGTAAAAAAAAATATTAAATGCGGTAGCGCTGTCCGTACGGAAAAAAACAACCGCATCCGTTTTTCTCTTATATCGCGTGGTCGGTGAAACGCTTTAAAACGCATCATGCTTAAATGAGATTTAAAGCATCGTTATGACAATGTATAAATAAAAAACGTGTTTCCGTTTGACATTTAGACAAAATGTCAATCGTTTCTGTGCAAATTCGGCACAAATGTTTGCCAGTTTTACCAGGAAACATAATAGGGAATCCCCACCATTGTAAGAATGTAAAATTTGAAAACTTTGGAGAGTCTAGGATTCATCTAAGTGAGTTGGGGCTTCTCCGAAGCTTGTACCTTATTGGAATTGTTTACGGAGATAACAAAAAATGGTACGCTGGGACCAGCGGATTGGACGTTTCCATAAAAATTAACCACTTGTGATGTTTCTGCCACCATCGGAAGAAATAAAATTGAAATTTTCAATAAAGTAATGAAAAGATTTATACGTTGCCATATTTTCCA
>MJUT01003782.1:448459-490168 GCA_002080005.1 Gigantidas platifrons | reverse complement strand
GCTAGGAAGTTTTTATTTTGCAGATCATTTGTACATATATCAAAGATGTGCATGTGGTAAGGATTTTGATTTTTGTGCATTTTTACCAAAAATATAGATTGTTGAACTTAGTCATTTTTTGGTGAATTTGGCAAAAAGGGTACATGGTTTGTCCGTGCAACTCCTCCTAATGTTTTTATGCTAGGAAGTTTTTATTTTGCAGATCATTTGTACATATATCAAATATGTGCATGTGGTAAGGATTTTGATTTTTGTGCATTTTTACCAAAAATATAGATTGTTGAACTTAGTCATTTTTTTGGTGAATTTGGCAAAAAGGGTACATGGTTTGTCCGCGCAACTCCTCCTAAAGTTTTTAAGCTAGGAAGGTTTTATATTGCAGATTGTTTGTGCATACATCAAAGATGTGCATGTGGTAAGGATTTTGATTTTCATGAATTTTTACCAAAAATATAGATTGCTGAACTTAGTCTTTTTTTGGTGAATTTGGCTAAAAGGGTACATGGTTTGTCCGTGCAACTCCTCCTACAGTTTTTACGCTAGGAAGTTTTTATATTGTAGATTGTTTGTACATATATCAAAGATGTGGATGTGGTAAGGATTTTGATTTTTGTGCATTTTTACTAAAAATATAGATTGCTGAACTGAGCCATTTTTGTGTGAATAAGGCAAAAAGGGTACATGGTTTGTCTGCGCAACTCCTCCTACAGTTTGTAAGTTAGGAAGTTTTTACATTGCAGAACATTTGTACTCATATCAAAGATGTGCATGTTGTAAGGATTTTGATTTTCATGAATTTTACCAAAAAAATATAGATTGTTGAACTTAGTTATTTTTTTTTATTTGTGAATTTGGCTGAAAGGGTACATGGTTTGTCCGTGCATCTCCTCTTACAGTTTTTATGCTGTGACGTTTTTATTTTTGTTGAATGTGATTAAATATTATAATTTGACAAATAATATATTTTCCGTGTAGACTTAGTTTTCAATAATCTTGGACACAGTCAGAGTGAAGCGGGGGGTATTAGTCCTGCTATGCAGACAGTTCTAGTTTTAAAGTTGTTTTCCAATAAATAGTTTAATAAATATAAGTAAATAATATTAAATTCATATAATAGTATGTAAATTATATAAATCTATTACGTTTTGTAAATATATATTTTTTAAATTTTATTGGATTTAAAAAAAAAAAATCAACTTTATCAAATGAAAAATAATTAAATTTAATAATAATAATTTTATTGTCATATAAGCAAACATAAAGCTTGTGACAAAATAACAAACAAATAAACATAGTTATGAAATACATGTACATAGCAAATCAATGATCTGGTTTGTTAGTCTGAGGGTCCCCTTTCCTCAGTTCCACTGAACTCTTCAAAAAGGAGCCAAGACTTTTAACCTGTCGAAAATCTGTTGGATTCAGAATACATTTCATTTTGTCAATTTCAGAATTTGTAGAGTCAAAATTGGATAAAAAATTATTTCTGATATTTGTATTTCTTTGGCAATGGAAAAAGAAATGAAATTCATCATCAATACTGTTACTTTTGCAAAAATTACAAATTCTAAGATTTCGGGGTACTTTTTTATATCTACCCAATTCGACTTCTAAATTGTGATCACAAATTCTAAATTTTGCTATAAGTTTGCGAAAATCCAAATTTGGGTGTGACAAATAAAATTCCCTCTCATCATTAAGTTTTAAATGCTTGTATAAGAATAATTTATTTTGCTCTTTCAAGAGTTTAATATAGTGATTTTTAAGTTCTGATTTTAAAACAGGTTTCAAAGATTTTATGTCTTTCTTTGTTTTACAAGAGGATAGCTTGTCCATTTCTATCATAAATATATATATTTTTTTATTTTATTGGATTAAAAAAAAACATATTCCCAATTGTCCCACACTTTTTCTTACCTTTATACCTGTAATTTCAAAAAGTGGCACAATCGGGAAGACACCGATGACTTGTACAACCATATATAATTTAAAATACTTAGTTCGGGATGCTTAAAATGTAATTTTGTATTGTTGAATATGTACTGTACATCAATTCTGTATCCATAAAGTCCTCACGATAAGCACTCTCTGGCCCAAAACAAGTAAAGCTGTTCGGAACAGTCAATTTTTCAGTTTTTACTTAGAACTACATTTCTTGTATATAAAAATGAATTCAAGAATTTGGTTCGGACCAGTAAATTCAAATTTTCATTTCGATAGCATATAACTTGCACATTTAATATTAAAACTGATACAGTGTAGATTGGTAAAATTCTACATTTTATGTTCTTTACGATCATGATCAGTTTCTCTATAACTTTATTTCTTTCATATTAGTTCCAATATATACCCTATTTAAAGTAGTCTTGGACTTGTTTTCAGCACTTAGTTTGTAAACAAATGGTATAACTGTAATTGTATTTTAAAAGAGTTGTCTCCCATTTTAAGAAAACCTTAAAATTTTAATATCCTTCAGACCTTATCTTTCAAAATTTTTATTTTGAAGTACTTTAGCTTGCTGTTTAAGACAATAAAATTTTAAATAATATCTCTGCTATTTTTTTTTTAAATGCCTGTTTGAAAAGAATTGTGTATGTAAGAAAAATCTTAAACATTGTTGTAAATATACAAAAATGTACCAGTACATGATATATTGTGACGTACTATATATTCATTGAGTCTCTAAGAGTCATATATCTTGAAAAATGAAAATATCACTTGCATATTTATATATGGTAAATTGCATTTCTTCTCAGAGGGACATTGTAGAGGTAATGTTATTATAGAAATAAAACCTACATATAGTTATCAACTGCATGATACAACATCTCTAGAAAGAAGTATGCTGGTCATGAGATGAATCAAATATACATTGAGCAGAGGACACATATGAGTGTGTTATGTATGGAGAATGTCACGTTCCTATGAGTAACAACTTTTCATGATTGGTCATTGGTTAATATACCAGTACAGGGTTCACAAAATTGTATATATATATATGGGTTTGATGGTCCTAGTGAAAAAAATGTCAGTTCCCAATAATTTTCATTGGAAAATACCAATCTTGTGTCAGTCCTTAGCAAAATCTGCCCAAATTTTGTTGATCGTATCTGAGAGGACTGACGAATTTCACGAACTCTGCCGGTATTTAACTACAATATACTGCTGTATATTGCATGTATTTATATTTATCTTTTTCCTAAATCTGAGACGATTAATATGATTTTTATTTTTACAGGACTCAGACTCCCCCTTTCCTGAGATAGAAGAGCCTCATCGACATGGAATTACAGTTGGATTTGTATCAAGAACTCCTTCAGCGACTGCTGTGTCGCCCCCATACAGGATATCAAGTCATCATCACAATGGAAGGGAGGCTACTTTGTCAGGAAAAAGAGTTAGCTTTGGTAGAGATGTATCACCAACCCAGATGTCTAGAGAAAATTCTGATGCGAAAATGAATTTGCCGAAAACATTCCTTACAAGGAAGGGAGCTCTTATGTTATTTTCCGCACCAGAAAATGAAGAGGAATCTTTGATCCCATCTAGATCTGCTGGACCCAGACCAAGATACATGAGATTGCGTAAATCGACTGATTTAATTGACACTAGTTTGAAACTAGGAACAATGGATAAATTAGCAATGTCTGTCCTTCAATATGGAGAGGAGGTAAATGAATTGTATACATAATATGTTGGAAAAATTGCTCATTGGACAAGTTAAACATCATACTATTTTTTTCTTATTAACGATTAGACAAAAAAACTTGAGGATCCGCCACGATATAACTGAAATATTGTTGAAACACCATTGTAGTGGCCTGTTACGGAATGCAAGACATGACATAGATACAGGAAATGGGTGTACAAAGTCATGAGATTTTTTTTATATTATAATTAAATCATGAGACGTTTTAGAAAAAAATGTGCACAACAAATTTGCTCTGAAACTACTTGAGATTGAAATAACCTTTTTTTTTTCTTTTTTTTTTATTAAAGCTCAAATTTTAGGGAACAGATTTACTTTGAAGCTACTTAAGTTTTAAATAACCTGTTTTTTTTTAGTTGAAACTAAAATTATAGTGAAGAAATTTGCCTGTTTTATTACGGTCTAGTCTGTATACTATGAATCACAAATTAAAGTAGTTGGTAATATTATAAAAAAAAAAATTAAACTGTGACGAGATCACATTATTTTATATAATTTCTCACTTGTAAATAAACTACTGCACAAGAAAAGTGTAAAAAAAAAGAAGAAATGCTATAGACTTATGAAGTTTTATAAATTGAGTAGATAGGCTATTTTTCTTTCAAATATACTAGAAAAATGAATTATAATAGTAAAACAAAAAAAACTTCTTTGGAATTCATGATAATAGTTTTTGTGTAAGGGCAGTTTTGATGTGTCTATTTTATTTCAGTCAAACACAATCTTTTTTGATACCCTGGTGTAACAGATTAAATGTTTTTGGCAGGCTAGTGAAACAGATTAAATGTTGAACTGTAAAACTTACTTGATATATTTCATGTATCTATTCATGTGAAATGTTGCAATTCTTGTGTGTTTTGCATTATAAATAAAATCATGTTTTATATGCAGACATTAAATTGGTGCTGTATTTCTTTTCAAAAGATTGATCAAATTCAACCCAGGATGTGTATATATACATTTTGTATCCAGAATATTGAGAAAAAAAAATAACGATTTAGCATTCAATATGGTAAACTGGCCATGGGTATAAATAGTATTTGCTGCATGAAATTAGCAGGATTTGTGAATAAACACAACACAAAAATGCAAATTATTAGATTATCCATGATTGAACAATTTTTTTTTGTCTAGACATGTGTTAGTACTTTGGATTTTCATATGTAAACTGTACTGTAGATGAAGTCATCATTATACTTGATTGAATTTGGCCTGAAAATTACAAACAGTTTGATTTTTTTTTTAAATACTCAATTAATGGTTTATCTAGTATTTACAAAAATCTTCAATAGATTTTTTCAATACATATACTTTTACAAAGTGAATTTAGGCTATCCATACAACAGCTGAAATACATGTATGCTAAAGTTGGCATTAAACACAAATGCAATTAGTTTAGTTTTATATTATAATTTCTCGATCCACCCTATTATTACCCCATGTATAATTTTATATCTGAAAATGAAAAGACAATTTTGTTTACTATTTTTAGCAAGTTTTTTTTTTCATAAATTTTTTTCTTCAGATATTTGAAAGAAGAAAAAATGCATCAATAGATATATAATGTACATGAAAAAAAACAACAACCTGTAATTTGTGTTGAATAGCAAATGATAATTTTTGACGGATAGTCTTATTATAAGTAGTCAACTTACAAATTTCATTTTTCTACCATTAACCAGGAGATTGATAAAGACAAAGAGAACACTAAAGTTTCTGACGAGAAGAATCAGCTGTTTATGAAGTTTCTAACTAAAGTAGACGAAAGAGATGTTGATGAAAGGGCACAACCTGGAGGAGATGTCCGTTACTATCTTAATGATCTTAAGTACAAGACTAGGTAAGTAAAAATAATCAGAATTAAAAAGTGATATTGGCACCTGTAGGAGGATCAGAGATGTATGACAATAATCTCCTGCATGTCCCATGTTGGACAAAATTACTTCCTTGTTTCCAAGGTATCCTTATTTATTACATACTTAGTTAAAATAAAGGCATTTTTGTATGACCAATATGACCGGAAGTAAACTGTCCATATTTTCACACCCCGGGAAAATGACCGGTTATTGGATTGCTACAAGATCATTTCCATATCGGCCCGGGCCAATATGGGTGTCTCTTTTCTAGATATTGGAAATATGTAATAAATAGTTTAATACACGGGCATTTCCATGGAAATGCCCATGTATTAATCTGTATATATTATTCATATAAAATGCACATTTAAAAAAAAATCCCTTGAAGTCATTTCTTTAGGGATATTGATGAAATTTTTACTATTAAATGTAGAATTTTATGTACGGTAGTTTCATAATCTTATTTTCACATAATATTTCAATTTAAGATGAATTTTCATATTACAAGCTACATATATATATGTGACGGAAGATCCTGCCATTTTACTTAAATATGTTGTAGAAATGAAATTTAAATATCTTTTTTTTATTAAATTTATTTAGGTAAAAAGGGAAATACTTTGCATTCAAAATCTTATACAGTGTATGCAATGCAGGGCCCGGGTTGCTCAATGAGTTAGGTAGTTTGATTACCTAACAACTCATACAAGCCTATCACCAATACAGCATGGGTTCGCGCCCGGCTTTATAAATTACAAAAAAAAGGTGCACTCGACTCGCAGTTGCAAGTGATAAATTTACCAATTGCTTGCCCATGGTCGGTGGTTTTCTCCGGGTACTCTGGCTTCTTCCACCACTAACACTGGTTGCCATGATATAGCTGAAATATTGCTGAAAATGGCATTAAGCACCAAAAACAAAAATAAAAATAATAGTATTCAATGCATGATCTTAACCTTAAAGTCTTTAAAATCCAAAGTCAGTTAATTTCTTTGATAAATGCTGTTCTTTTTTTATTTAGGTAAAAAGGGAAATACTTTGCATTCAAAATCTTATCCAGTGTATGCAATGCATCATCATAACATTTAAAATCTTTAAAAATCAAAGTCAGTCATTTCTTTGATAAATTCTGTATTTTATGTCAGTATTTCAGTGTATAGTTACCATTTATGTATTTATAACAAATTTATAGCCATCAAGGTTTAACTGTTGTCTCTTTCTATAATAAAATTAATGTCTTTATAATCTTAAATCAAGCAACTTGTCTATTTAATAGAATGACTTATCATTTTGAACTTTCTGATAAGATTCTTGTTTGTCTGACAAATCTGATTTATTGTCAAACAAAGTCACTGTTGAGAGAATAGTTTATTTCTATTGATCAGCAATTTACTGATAACTTGTAACTTTTTGACAGCTAGGGATCATCCATGTTTGAAAAATACCTGGTATACAAATATTATGTAATACGCAATGTAATTCCTTATTTTTTAAAACAAAAAATCATTTAAAATGGCACAAATTTTGCTTGTCATTCTGTATTTGTCATATGTGAAAGATTTAGCAACTGATTTAAGCATAATTAAAACATTTTGATGAAGAATTTAAGAAGAAAAATACTATTATATTTGTTTATTTTTCTAATTACTACATAGAAATGAAAAAGACAAACTACTTACTATCTATACCTAGATTAAAAATAAGGGTTAGAGTTGTGGTGTTTTAACACTATTTCAACAGTATTCGGAGTACCCAGAGAAAACTATTGACCTGCTGCAAGTCACTGACAAACTTTATCACATAATGTTGTATCGGGTATAGGGATGTTCGCCGTGATGTCACAAGGCTTGAGAATTTGAATATGTGATTTTTTAATATTTTTTTCAAGCCTGAAACAGAACTGGTAGTGGCTTGGTTACGTTGGTCGTTACATCCCTTGTTAGTATATAGGGTATATAGGCCGCGTGACCTCTATGAAAGCGATTCAAGTCCCTGTGGGTGGAACATACTTTAAAAGCATGCATAGGGATGTTCGCCGTGATGTCACAGGCTTGAGAATTTACCTGTGTGGTTGGCAGGAAATCAAAAATTTCGCTTGTCTTTCAATGAAGGCTCAACTTTAAATTGTCATTATTATTTTGTTATTTACAATAATTTGATAATTCTTTCAGAAATGAAAATTATATAGCAATAATTAATTCACATCGAAGGTTTGATAAAAATATTCAGAATAAAAAGATTGGAAATTCAATCTTGTTTTATTTAGTTTTGAAGCGTAAAAATGCATTATTTCATATTAGAATTATGAATTTATCATATAAAAATAAAAAAATGTAAACTGACAGAACAAATATGAATTTTCTTAAGTCTCTAAAACAATTAACAGAACCAAAATTGGTTTGGAAATAAAAAAAGTTATAAAAGTTTAAAAATTGGTTACTTTCCTGTCAATTACGTTATTGTTTTACTGCCAACCAATTTTTGTTTAATGACATGCAAATTAGTGAATATGACATCACTAATGAGATTGGCGAACATTCCTATTACTCCTTGCCAGTGATCACGACCATGACAGTCCCTAGATTAAAAATTAAGAAATAATAATAATGAAAAAACATCTTTTGAAAATATGAAGTTAATATGAAATTCAAGAAGTGAGAATTTCAAACCTTGCATATTAATTGAAAGTCATTAAAATGACAGGCTTAGAGCTAGATATACCTATAAAATATATTTTATGTTTTCAAAGATTGATTTTTTTTAAATTTAAAAGACACATCCTTCAACTCAGATTAGATATAATAGTCTAACATTTCCCCCATTAATGGGAAGCTTAAATCAATGCATTTAAATCTGCCATATCAAAAACAGAAATACATTGTCCAAGTACCAAACATTGTTCTTGTTGCTATGAAATCCTACTTCATCATGTTTATATCGTTTTATATCGCTTTGAAGGAGTTGTTAATTTCGATGTAATTTGAGAATCATGTATCAATTATAGCATGTGAAATTGATTTTTTGAATCAATGAAATATAATACAGATCATTCTTTTAAAGTGTATGAAAGATGGAATAAAAAATGTCAAATCATGCAAATTAAATATAGCTGTAATAAATAAATGGTAAATTAAATGCATATCATATGGAAATTAGATTCCTTGAAAAAAGATAGTTTGAGAATTAAAAATGAATAGATGAGGAAAATCAAAAATTTATGAACTGGTTAGTGAAACCCAAGCCCAATGGGTAGGTATCTGGATGCCTTAAACGCTTGAGTTGGGTATTAGGAGACGAGCCCACGTCATTGCTTAGGCTTGTGGTCAGAGGGCAGTGACCGTATAACCACTCTTGACAAACATGTCATGGTAAATAATAGATGGCTAATTAAAGTGACACAGTGAAAACTCTATCCTTCTAATAATGTGGTTGAGGATTATGTTTGTTGTATGAAGATGTAATATTATACAGATATATCATGTTTGGGAGGGGTATTTGTGAAAAATACCAGTCGAGAGACGAAAAATTTCCCAAGCCAAATGGCGAGGGAAATTTAGTCTCAAGACTGGTATTTTTCGCAAATACCCCTCCCAAACATGATATGTCTGTTTAATTACACCGAATATTATTTAGAACACTGGCTAAATAAATAACACCTTTTGTTTGTCGTTTTCAAGACCTAACATGATGTATTTGTTTAATTCTATCAAATGATGTTACATAAAACGCACAACTGATAACGTTTTACAAATGTTGTTACAAGCGTCTCGGTGAAGGGTAAAAACGGCAAATACGATTTGCAAATACCATGACAAAAAGTTAAATCTTATGCAAATACACCTACATTCTGCAAATTCACAATGCAAGGCCTGAATTTGTAAAAAAATATCATGGCTATTAACCAATCAGAATCCAGCATTCTTATATAAGGTGTAATTAATATTATAAGCAGCCTTTTTGATTTTAGATCATTCCCCCTATTTTTTTCTGAATCATCTTAAAATTGAATACATGTACATGTACATACCGGTAATTTAGTTGCACCTTAAAAAAAATATATGAAGATTTTTAACCCACTTCATATAAACTCTTGTACAAATAGTCTTTCTGTATTATCAAAATTGATGTGCACAAATTAGGTCTGAAAGTTAAGTCTAAAATTTAATTAAGTTTACCAAGCACTTGGCATGATATGTATATATGTAACTTATATTACAAGGTTTTTTTCAAGTTAAGGCCTCGTACTTAAAGGCAAATATTGTTCAGTGACAAATTTTTACCTATCACCAACCGCTGCTAAGATATATCAGGATAAGTACCCATATACATGTATAAGATGTTCAAAAACATTAAAGTTAATGGGTGTAGGTATAAAATCGTCAGGGACTAAAAAGTGCCAAGATATTGATTAAATCTTCAGTAATGTGAAAATCATGTTTAATTTCTTAAGTAAATATTTATACAAGTATTGTGTTAGAAATAAAATCAAAGTTAACCTACATCAAAAAATTGTACATTTGTTTTTCTTGGCCATTTTATAGTTTGAAATTGAATCCTAATTGCTGTAAGCATGTTCATATGGTAATTAAAAATCAATTAAATTATTTTTATATTGATATGAATAT
Organism: Gigantidas platifrons; assembly: GCA_002080005.1. Classification (NCBI taxonomy): domain Eukaryota; kingdom Metazoa; phylum Mollusca; class Bivalvia; order Mytilida; family Modiolidae; genus Gigantidas; species Gigantidas platifrons. The sequence goes on along the minus strand of MJUT01003782.1, from coordinate 479,978 downwards.
ACATTACATACATGTAATTGATTAATTGGCACAAATTTGTGGATATTAACAAATTGATTGTAATTATCCAATGGGGGTATATCATACTGTATATTTGTATATACAATTATTTACTCAGTATTTATACTTTAATACATGTTAAAATTTAATCCTTATGATATACATTTTTTAAGTGATATGTATACATGTATTTCCTTTTGGGACACACATGGGAGAACAATATGGTTTAACTTATTATTAATTCAGGGCATTGATCTTTTTTCAAAATTTATTAGCAGCACCACTGAGGGAACAATTAACATGGTCGGTCTAAGGAAATTGACCTTTTTCGTGAATTGTTGAGGACACACCAGAAGCACAATAAATGTGCTCAAAAGATATTACACGATCTTTGCATAAACTATACTAGAATAATCATAGTATGGTATGTCAATTAGAAATCCAAGATGGCCACCATAACAGGACAAATTTAATATATGACCCTATTGGGAAAATATTTAAAAATTATTCTTATTTTAAATTTAAAACTCAAAACCATTTGACAGTAAACATGGATGAATGTTCCTTGGATGATCCTTTACAAAATATTAACATGTGTTTTTTTTGTGAAGGTCGAAAATCCAAGATGGCAGCCACCACAAGACGCATACAATATGGGAAAATGAAAAAAAATAAATTCTAAGAAATAGATTGAATAAATATGGTACATAAATAATCATTGGATTGTCATTGTTATGTTTTATATGAATTGGAAATCAATGTTCACTGATTCAAAAGCAAGGTTTTATGTAACCACTGGTCCGTGGCCAGTAAATTTGAGGTCTAGCAATTCAAACAGAACGTAGAATGGACTCCCAAACTACCTTGAAGTCGGTCCACTTTGTGGACCTCTATTTTTCCAGGCCAATGCATTTATAATGGGGCCAGTTGTTCTTGATTTTTCCTGGCCCTTCCAGCCAGTTCTTCTCTTTTTCTTAAGTCGGCCCCCTATGACAAGTAGTCTTTTATTTGTTAAAATGGCATCGAATATAAAGCATGTACATGTACTTTTCTTTGATAGATACAAATGTATATTAAGTTGTTTTTTGTTTGTAAACCAAGTATTTGTAATAATATTTATGTTTACTTATTAAGGATATATAGATTAGGTAATGTGAATACCCTATACGTTTTTTTTGTATATATATAGATCTATATGAATAAATGTATATGATAATTTTTTTTTATATAAATATACAATGTATAAGTTTATATTAGAACAATAACATCATAACATAATTTTTTTGAAGTCTTTTGGAATTAAATAATACACGCAGAACGGAGAGAGGAGGTCCGATCTTAAAATTTACCCAAGACATATTTTTCATCATACATGTATTTTAATTTACTATCCAAGTCAATAAAATTTCCCTTTCTCAGCAGATACATGTATCTGTCTGTCTGTTATTGTTATTCTCAATATTGGTACCTATATGAAGCAAATAAATACATCTATACATGTATACATGTATGTTACATAAAATATCTGACCCTGTTGTCAATTCACTCCATGAAATTTATCTTAGATTTTAAATATTCAGGACCAGAAATGCAATATAATTGTACTACATGTATTAATAGGTTTTATACAATGTATATACTGTTTAAAAAATTGAACTCTGACTGCCAAGCAGAAAACATATTAAAATCTTTATATAAAGAGACAGGAGTGAGGGGTTAGAGTTATGGTATTTAACGCCACTTTCAAAATATTTCAGTTATTATCATGGCGGTCAGTTTTATTGGTGGAGGAAACCAGAGAAAACCACCAACCAGCTGTCGCAAGTCACTAACAAACTTGATCACGTAATGTTGTTTCATGTACACCTTACCATGAGCGAGATTCGAACTCACTTTAGTGGTGATAGTTAGATAGGCACTACTTGTATATATAGGTAGTTATAAATCCAACTACCATACGATCACGACCACAACAGCCCAGAAAATATAGTGAAATTTGAAATAAAGCAACATAATTCTTGTTTAGGAAGATTCAAACAGGTACCAGTAGGGATCTAATATTTACCACAAGGGTAACAGATGTAGGATCTTTTGTACCAACATTTAAATGGACTGTAATGTAAGAACATGTTTGGTGTTCTTTAAAGTTTAATTGTTCAATTTCTATTAAATTTCAGTTTGCAGATGGGGTTTACAGGTGACACTTCTTTACCAAGGAGTCGTGAAGCTTTAGAACTTAGGGCCATCCTACGTGGTTTACAGAATGACAGATGGCCAGTTACCTACAGACAGGAAGGTCCTGATTTTAGACAACCAAGTTCCTTAGCCTATCAGTTTTCTAGACCACCATCACATTTAGATCATCCTCCCAGGTAATTATATAATTTCCATGACAACAGCTTGCAGACAAATCATGTATATGTTTATGAGACCTATCATTTCACAGATCATATTTTTCATAATTTCATACATTTTTTTTGTATATTCATATTTTGTTTTCATCATATTTCATAAATACATTTCATATTAATATGCATAATTCATTTCATGAACATGTTATTTCACAATAACATCAGTAAATGCACTCGTGGGCTTGCATGATTTCACAAGGATAAATGTGTAGTCTTAAAATTACACTGTACAGAGAAACCTGTCTAAATAGACATGTGTTTGGTTTATACAGGGTAAATTAACAAAGGTCTCCTACATTGGAACTTTATTTAAATCTTGGTTAAACAGGATTTTGAGGGGACCTGGGTGGCTCAATGAGTTAGGTCGTTGGATCTAACAGCTCATTCAAGCCTATCGCCAATACAGCATGGGTTCGCGTCCGGTTTTGTAAATTACAAAAAGGGTGCACTCGACTCGCAGCCACAAGTGATAAAGTTTACCAGTTGCTTGCCCATGGTCAGTGGTTCTCTCCGGGTACTCCGGCATCCGCCACCACTAAAACTGGTCACCATGATATAGCTGAAATATTGTTGAAAGTGGCGTTAAAACACCAAAAATCAAATCAAATCAAACAGGATTTCGGTTTATTCAGGGTTCCGTTAAACAGGTGTCACTAATATTTCATAGTTACCATTGTCAACAGTAGCTTAAAGGCAGCTCTAACAAACCAAAAGACCCCCCAAAAAAAATTCAGTCATATGATAAAAACACACCTACATAATATAAAGTGAAAATTCAGCAATATATTACAGGTTTGATAGGCTAGAGCATTAATTTGTAATTATATCAAAGACCTTATAAACTGAACATATCATTGAATGGTGTATTCATGTAGTCTAATAAAACAATGATATAATGTGTTTTAAGAAAATATAAAACATTTTGTTTTGATCAGTGAATAAAGAGGTACAGATTAATTTTTTTTACATTATTAGTATTTAGAGATCCTTTTTTTATTGGGGTGAATGAGATTGAATTTATTTCATGAGAAGTTATTGAATCAGATTGATATCCTTTGAAAATATAATTATGCCTTAGTTCAAGTAGATACGCAAATTGCGAAAATGTGTATTGGATTCTAAGGGAAAAAAATCAAACACATTTAATTGTATAATTGACCCGTTTAATTTGAAAGCAATTAATTTGTACCAGCAAATTGAAAATCAATTCTTCAAAGAAGAAAGACAACATTTATCACTCAGCTCGACCAGTCTTCGACTTGACAAAATTGTTGATCAATTCTGCTATTATTGTTGACTGAACGGTACTCAAGAAGTATATTATCATTTTTATGGATGAATAGTTGAGTAAATTAGTTTAGAATAAAAAAGTCTAATCTTTTGTGCATTGAAAAGAAACAAAGTGTATTAAATAAATATTTTAACAAAATTGCAAAGGGTTTTAAATCATTTAGATTTCTTATTTTTTTTCTTAAAAGTAATTATATACTTTGAACTAAAGAAAAAATAATCCATTTTAAAGAAAATATACAAAGTATAGTTATAATTCTTTGGTAATAAGGACTTAAGATGGCCATTTGAGAGTAATGATGTTTTCTTTTCATTAAACTTGTATTATTTATGAACTTAGTACCACATTTTAGAACACTTTACTATCTTGACCCATAAATAATTTAATGACCAATGTCCGAATAGCAATATTAAATGGTCAACCACATTATAAATCAAATATATATATAGAGATAGATAGATAGATAGAATTGAAGGTGGCTTGTTAAACTTTTCACATTATGAACAGAAAGTTAGGGTAAACAATTCCACCAATATCAACAAAGCGAACAACTACCTCACACTTCAAATTGAACCCAAAGTTAAAAGAAAGACCAAGACATATGGTGTAGGAAATACAGGTCTTGGATGGGACACGCACTCAAATCTAGGGGGGGGAAGGGTGGAGTTAAACCTGTTAATGGAATTTGATCTCACTCTTAGTCCCTCTCATAATTAGATCTGCAATGATAATACAGGTGTAAACAAACAATCGGTAGCCAGATTGTTTATATGTCAACAGTTACATTGTTAAACCCTTGCTGTCATCATATTTTGTTCTGTTGATCTGATGTCAGTATCTGATAAAGAAGTGATATTTTATTAGGTGTTACATGTACTCTGTTAGTGTTTTTTTTGTTTTACCTAATCAATGATATAATTTGACTTTTATTGATTTTTTAATTGGGTTGGTCTCTTTAACATTTTTGTTTTTAAATTTCTGTTTGAAAGGAAACCTTGGTGGTAATGTTATGAGGAAAAGTGACGAATTTTAATTAAGAAGTTGCTCATGCCCATAGCTATTTAGAAAGAACTTAATTTAAGTTTGACACATACAAAATGTATATACATTTACATATTTACAAAGATATGCAGATGTTCATTTTCAAATATATTTTTCAACTGGAAAGTAAGGTAAACGTCTGTCAATATTAGTAAGATTTCATTATTGATTTCCATTTGGAATACAAGGTGACTAATTAGTTATTAACTAATTGATATGCTACATTAATTAGTGATATTTTTTTAATGAATGAAATAGACATAGGATCCTTTCTGCTACAGTAAATCTTTACAGTCTATTTAAATTTGTTTATATTGTTTAGAAACGTCTTTGATCATTTGTCTATCGTCATATTTATTTTGGTCATACATGTACCACGTTTTTTCTGATATTAGTGGGGGTTCGTTTTGCTCAATCTGTAGTTATCTGTGTTTTAGTGTCTTGTAGGTCATTGTTTGTTCATTTGTCTTTTTCTTTTGGCTATTGTGTTGTCTGTCCTTCATCAAGTTGCAGCTTCTTGTTGCCCCTTTGATATCTTCAAAGTGTTCTTATAAGCATTTCAAAATATCAAGATTTTGTGAAATATTTATACTTTATTTGCATTTATTGTTACTGTTATTTGAAATAATAATTAATTTACTTATAGATTTCATCGAGACATCAGACTGGGAACCTGGTCTGTGATATCATACCATATATACCCCCTTTCTCTTTCCTTGTCGGCTTAAGTTATTAATTTACCTTCCATTTAGAAAAAATATAATTTATATTGCAATTTAAATATTTGGTGAACAAAATGAATATTGAACTGATAGACAAGCAACATCGTGTATTTAAAGACATATGGGTTTAGTTAAAAAATGTCCCAGATTTTCCAATGCTCATTAATCATAGACTAGAGCTATTTATCAAAATATAGCCAGTTCATATTTTAAATATACCTACACAAAGTAGTACAATTATAGGAATAAAAATAAAAAATTATAATGTGAATTTAAACTTGACCTTCATTATGTCAATTTCAAAAAAATCAATTTAATGTGAAATCAATCAAAATTGGTTGAGAACACTTATCTTATTGAAGTAAGGCAATATTAACAGAAGTAAATCGTATATTTCAATACCTGAATGACTTAGCTTTGAAATTTACAACAGAAACACCTGTATATTTCTCGTACTTATGAAAGAAATATTGAAGTATAAAATACTTTAAAATTGATAAAGATATACCTTATTAGAATTTATTTTTAAAAGTCGAAGGCTAAGAAAATTACTTTTATAAAGACCTGCAATTTTGTCTGTTTTTATTTTCATAATTTTACAGTACAATTATAAAAATAAAAACAGAAAAAAATGCATGTCTTTATAAAAGTAATTATCTTAGCCTTCGACTTTTGAAAAAATATTCTAATAATTTGTACTGTTATTTTTTTTATCAATAAAGAATTTGAATTGCTTATATAAGTATGATGTAGAATAAAACTTTTTTTTATTCAAAATGGATTTCATTTTTTTTAGCATGGAATCAAGATTAACATCTACAAAGTAAATATGAATTGTATGATCATATACGTAATGGTTTTTATTCTCTGAATTATATGAACATTTCTTCCCTCTAAACTGGAAATAGGGGCTGTTGTGATCGTATGGTAGCTGGAATTACAATTGTAAGCCAGTGTATATCACCACTAATGTTGTGAGTTTGAATCCCGCTCATGGCGAGGTGTATTCGATTCAACATTATGTGATAAAGTTTGTCAGTGACTTGCGGCAGGTCGATGGTTTTCTCCGGGTACTCTGGTTTCTTCCACCAATAAAATTGACAGCCACAATATAACTGAAATTGTTGAATGTGGCAATAAATACCATAACCCTAACCCCTTTCAAAATATCTTTCCTCTAAACTGTAAATACAATAAGCCACTTTAAAAATTGACAAATACCAGTACTTATATAATGAAAATAATGTTTTGGGATCAGTACCCTATTTTTTTTTCTATATGTCAAGGTGAACAATAGATCTTATTCTGACCGTAAAATTTTGGGGTCAAATTATAATATGAGTGTATTGTATCCATTGTTTTTTTACTGTCTGTTAAGACACAATGTATTTATAACAATAACTTAAAAAGTTCTAATTGACTGATCGTTCTAATATTTAAACACGATTGTGTTTGATCTTGGGGATTCTAGTTGTACTAGTTTCAGAAATTTTTGACTTGCTGCAGTTGTATCAAGTCACCACCAGATGTTTATTGGTCATTATTTTTTTTCATAGGTTTTTCACATAAAAAGGAAATGACATACAGTACAAAAAATATGATATGAAGTCTATGTTACTAATCACATTGCTTAGGTCTAAATTCTTAGATCTGGTTTTGTGGTCATAAAACTTTTTCAAGCCTGATTTTTGTATTCATACTGAAAAACGACCAATCAAAACTCTATATCAGAGCTTTGATTACTGACAACCTTTATCACATTATGTTGTATCAAGTACACCTCTCCTGAGTGGAATTTGAACTCACAATGTTAGTGGTGATAGGCACTGATTGCATAGGTAGTTGTAAATCCAACTAACATATGATCATGACCACAACGACCCCCTTGGCCTAATAAGAGGGGGCTGCTAGTTAGTTTTGCATATCTGTAAAAAAAATATATATTTTTCTTCTTCAGGAATCAATATCAGAGAATTTTATCATCAAGAAAACTAGAAGACTCTGTTCAGTCACTGAGGTCCTGTTTAGGAAGATCTCTAGGTAACATGACTTATAGATGTTCTATGTTTGTAATGTTATGAGTGTTATTTCAACTCTACAGATTAGAAAAAAAGGAGAAAAAATGTCAGCACTGATCATTGCATTTTGTGTTTTTGTCCAAATTAGTTTTGATCAGATTGAATAGATTGTGCTCGTCTGTTTTTTTGTTGTTTTTTGTTGTTGTTGCTTTCCTTGATATCATTGCTGTAAGATTTCATATCTCTTTTTCATATTTATATACATTAATTCCAATATGATCGAGCATCATTTTCTCGTAGATACATGTATAGTGACTTAAGACATTATATTTATCAGGGGTTGAAAATTCCTTAAGTCCGACGCCCGGGACTAGAAAATTGAAACTTCGGGCTTGCCATTTTTCCATGGAAAAAGCCTGTCGGGCATGCCTTTAATAAAATAAAAACTCCACTTTTTTCTAAACGAATTGTTTTCAATTCAAATCACATGCAAGTTTTTGTCAATCGTCTCATTTCACTGTAAATAAGTACTGTAAAAGCTATTTTAAGAACGGTAATACACATCCTGGACAGATCGATATTCCTCATGAATATTAATGAGTTCCGAATCACCTATGTGCTTCCCACATACCTATGTAAAGTCAAGCGTTGGAATAACATTGATCAATCATGTGTTTATGTTGACAAATTTTGAGAAAAATGTCGTTGTTTAATTTTAACTTTAGTAAAAAAAAGCGGAAAAACGGAAAGCGGATGACGAGCCAACTGATCCTGACACTTTCAGAAATAAAGATCTTAAGTATGAAAGGGAGAATATTTCAAAACTTGTATCAATGACTGACACTTTATTGTAATTGAACAATGCAACCCGATAGTTGTAAATGACTTTTTTTTGTTGAATATTATATATAAATCCTTGCACTGTGTCTTCTTTACTGCAAAATATTCACATGCAAAATAAAATTTCAATTTTATCCTACAAATAGGGATTTGGCAAATCACTGATCGGGCTTGGGTTGAAAAAGTTGAAAAAGCCCTGGGCTTGGGCCTGCCCAAAGAAATTTTCAACCCCTGTTTATATAGACAAGATGGTCAACACTAATAGTACGATAAATATAAGTACCGGTAATACAATTATGTTTTTTTTTCTTCAGATGCTGTAGATGAAGGCCCCCAACACTTGTTACCAAAAAGACATGGCAAATATAAAGATGACGCTGGCAGTGCTAGAAGAAATAGATACCAACAAGGAATGCCAGATGATGATTTTGGAAAAAGGTTACGACCTCACACAAATATACCCACACATGTAGAAGGTATTGTCATTAAAAACGCAGCCAAAGAGGAAGATGAAGATGAGGTGGAGGAAGAGCAATATTTGGATGCTAAATCAAGTGCACGGGACGATGGGTATTACAGTGTTTCACAGGGTGATAGTTGCAGTTTTGTTTTAGGTCCCCGTAACTGGACGCCTGTCAACTCACAAGCACCAAAAGACGAAATTGTTAAACCGAAAGTACAGACAGTCGATGTTAAAAAGACTGTTGACAGAGGTAGCTCAAATTTTGATGACGACGAGAGTAGCGCTGATGAAGGTTTAGATGGTGATGGGTTAGTTGTAGGCATAGCTGATGGTAGTGAGGAATCAGACGTGGAGATTATTTATAGTAATCTCGGCGTGCCTGATAATACGCTAGATACTTTTGAAGGTTACCATAGCAACAATACTAGTTTTCAAGCAAATTCTGTCAAATCAATTTCACCTGATCTCACTAATCAAAACACTTTGGTGGAGGGTGAAAATTCTATCATTTCCAAGGAAATTGAAAGTGCAATAACTCCTCAACAAAATGATTTGACGAAAAATAGTAGTGAAAATTTAAGCAAAATGGAAGAGAAAGATGTAAATTTTGCTTCTAGTAGTATAAAAAATGTACCACATGTAAATACTGATAATGTAGAAAATAATATTGTAGGAACCTCACCTGATGATGAAAATTATAACAATGACCCAGAATTCATAGCTAGTGATGGGGAAGATATTGATGGCTTAATTGAAGCTGAAAATGAATTAAAGTTAATTTCAAATAAAAAGGAATCTGCAAATCGTGCAATAAGTAGTGCATCATCACACAAAAGGTCAATGTCAAGGACACCATCAAGCATGCACAGCACTGCACATGATGATGACCAATCATCTGTCACAATTATACCACATGACCAAGACTTGATATCAGTTGATGTCAGGTCTGCTAAAATATCCCAATTTGTCTCAAATCAAAATAATGCACAAGCAATGGAGGAGGATTCACAGGTTACTGACAATCTTGCACCTACGAGTGAGGCCTTGACATTGGTGAAGGATACAGAATCATGTGTCACTGGAGATGATGCCACATCTTATGCAATGTCCATGGGAGAGGATTCATCTACTGTCATACAAACACTGAGAGGTATTGTTTTTTACCAGTACTGTATTAATTAACCCTTTAATACATGTATGCACTTAAAACTGCAGTACTCTCCCTCTGATAAGATCATCACTTTTTCTATAAGAGGGGGTCAGCCTCTCTTGAGGGGGACAAGAAGAGTTTGTATATGCCAAAGGGGCAATCAGAATCCGTAAATCGAAGGACAGACAACACAAATGCCAAAATAAAAAGGACAAACAACAATTTGCAAAAGATACACATAAAACTAAAGACAGAGTAACACGAACCCCACTAAAAACCAGGGGTGAACCCAGGTGCTACCTCAAAGCTTCTGAAATCTTTCCTGATAAGAGGATTGTCCTTTGGTGAGACAAGTATTATTAGAGGGGGACCACTGTATTCAATGTCCATCTAACATTTCTTAACTTAATGAAATTTATTTCTTAAAATAAGTGGAAATATAGATTCTTCTTCAGTTGCCCGTGGATTATGATATTTCTCCACTCAAGAGAGTTAAATTAAAAAATTTTAACCACAAGCCGTTAGGCGAGTGGTAAAAATTTTAAATTTAACTCTCCATAATTATCAAGTGCGAGGGCATACTTCTTTTCTAGTTTTGGCTCAGAATCAGATTAATGTGCCCAAGGGGAGCGGCATGTCTACTTGTCCACTGTTGTTTCAATGAGCTACCACTATAAAAATCTGACGAAGCGTGTTGGTCAAGCACAAAGCTGTCATCATTATTATCTCATCGAAATGTAACTTGTTCTCGCCATGATACAGCTAAAAAAAATTGCTCACTTGGCATTGAACAGCAATCACTCATTCACTCCTCCTTTTCTCACTAGATTCTTGCCTTAGGAGTTAGAGATTGAGTTGTGAGTGTTTATCGAGTGCACCTCACCATGGGCTGAAATCAAACTCACAACTTCAATCATAATAGGCACTGATTGCATGTATCTGAGCTTAAGGGTGTAGACCTGGGGTATGGGAGATAACTCTATTTTCAGTGTCTTCTCAAATATATGATAATCTGTGCATTTGAAAATTCCACCTCAATTCCAAGCTTCTTGGTGATAATGATTGTTTACATTGGATTTGGCCAGTTAAAAAATATGACTCCTTTTCCTTTTACCTTTCCATAGCTGTGCTCATTGTATTTGAATATCTTATTGCTACTTATGCCAGTGTCAGGCAGTGTGTTATTATTATATGCCCACAAAATATCATTAAAATATCTCTTTCCAGAAAAAATGTTCATCGAAATATGTTGTCAAAAATGCCAGAAATGTAACACAATTTGTGTGACAACCTTTTTCTATTGAATTTCAAGGGTTTGTAAAAAAAACAAAAAATAAATATATTCATCAGAATCTTAAATATTATGAAACTATAGAGCAAATTATATGGTAGTAAAAAATAGAAAGCTATGTTTGGGGAAAAAATAAAGAATAATCAGAATCAAACGAATACAACTGGAGGACAGAATTTAAAGGAATTTAACAATACAGCTGGGTGGCTGTCTGTGTTTTTTTTTTTTTTTTTTTTTTAATGAATTAATCAAGTGATAGTCACCCTCAAACCACCCCTCCCCATCCCCAGCCGGCCTGAAAATAAATAAGACAAATGCAGTCATTTGGTAATTTGGACATCCACTGTGTCAATTATAAGAATTCAAAAGTTTTTTGTTATTGGTAACTAGTTATTTTTTATCTCACAAACAAAGAAACTAGCAAAAGATGGGTGTGTGGTAACTTTCCTCGACAATTTCATTTTTTTTTCTGGGTGCCATGAAAAACATAAATTTAAATATTTTAAAAATCGGACGGTAAAAGTTTGTATAATTTGGTGCAATGATGTATATATGTATATTCTTCAGTGTAACATTTTTTGGTGGAAATTAATTGACAGGAATTTTTTTAATCCGATTTTTAATACCAAGGTGGTCCTCAGGTCATCCCTCCTTTTTTGCAGTTTCCATTGTTTTGTACGTGATTATCTCCAAGCAGGATATTCAGATATGCTAGATATTTCATATTTATTCAACAACAACACTCTCAAGTGTATTTAAGCCAAAATATTCCCTTTCAATCAGAAATAAATGTGCATATCTATTAGAATCTTTTGAAACTAGCTATATATAGTATTACCATCTGGCATCCAGAATACCCCCAAAATTGCTATATTTAGGATGTGCTATGGTGAAAACGGTACGGTGAAAATTTTTGAACTTTGGCAGATAATGTATTTAGAAATAACTATTCCATCATGCAAAATTAAAAAAAATTGGTGGGAAAATTTTAGGGTAACCCAGGTCTACACCCTTAATTAATTAATTAATTCCTTGGGGGTTCTTGATCTTGTGCAACATTCAAAATTTGTAGGAATTCTCAGAAATTGTCATTAATGTGAGAAAAACAATTTCTTTTGATTTCCTGGTTTATTTTATTCCAAGACTTTGAAATGCTAAGATAATGTAAAACTATTTATAAGCTGAGGAAAATTGGTATCCACAAATGCAAGTTCCTTCACAATGCATTATTGGTAATGGCTCAAAACTACACATAATTTACTTCACATTTGGTTGACTGCGATGTCTAATTTAAATTATCGGCAGATAACTATGCTAAAGAGATATGCATGGTTTAACGATGCACCTTCTACAAGTTTTGAAGAAAAAAAATATGCACATTCAGAGAAAACTGAGTAGAAATGAATATTTTGTTAATTCAGTGTTATAATACTCTTCTAAAATCCTACATGTATATACATCAGAGTTTAATTCATCTTTTTTTTTTAATTTCTATTGCAGATCTCCATGGCGATGAGGAAGAAAGGAGAGGTAAATAATAATGCTTTATCATGTCGTCTTTTTCTTGTTTTGGTGTTTTTTTAATTTTGAGAAAATATGGAACGAATATGGGTTTTCCATTCTGTTCTCTTCAAAATGAAATATAAAATATTAATCTGTCATCTATTGTTCATCCTAAATATTTTTTGTGTTTCCTTTTTAAGATATCTTTCATTTGTTTTACATACACTGTTTTTGTAATACAACCTTTTAACATAACACAGATTGAGTTTATTTTTGAAAGTATTGTAATGGCATATGCAATTGGTAAGAAAGCATATGGATTTAAATAAACACGAGAGACTTTCCAAATTTATACACAGTAACAAAATAAAGTGAACAGCACTGTTATTGCTGTTCTACAGTACATTTCATGGTCCTAGTAAGCTCTTCAATGATGAGAATAACTTGTACCCTAAAATGAGTGAAATGGCTGTTGTTTGCTGCAATTTTGTAGTATGAAATATCTACTGAAGCCCTACCATAATTTTGTGTCTCAATCAGCAAACATAGATTTCCAAAAGACTCTTGCTGTCTATTTGTTCTGGGAATTTTTATTGTGAGCCAGGGGGAGTGGATCTTGTCATCTTGATTGCTATAAATGTCGTTCATCACTGCTTATCATTTTTTTCCATCAATGAATGCATGATTGGTACTAATGGTAAACACATTATTTGAAGATACTCTTTTGGAGTTTTATGTTGTAAATTATGTGCATTGGGTGGAATTCTGTATAAAATTTTGACATTTTTATTTTACTTTTCAGATCAAGTAGGGGAGATAATTGATACCAGACTGTAAGTTAATTTCTAGACAGTATTATTGACTGTTTTTCTCCAAGCAGACATATATGTACATATCCAATCTCTTACAGTTGGTCAAAATTTCTTTCAGAATAATCTTTTTTTAGGACAAAACATTTTAAATTAGGCTAGAACTTTTGTTCACTTGTGATATATATAATTATTGATATAGATACATCGTATTTGTATCTGGAATGTGAAAAAGGTATTAAATTCCAATTAATTGTCAATATGATGTAATAAATGTCAAATAATTTTCTAGATGCATTGAAATCTGTCTACACCAAACCCTGAATGACCCAAAATCCTTTATAAACTTAACTATAAATATAATCCCAAGAAGGTTTGATTTTGACGGGTTTCATGGTATTTACATCAGTATTCTTACTAAAGATTAGGGTTATGATGTTTCACACCACTTTCAACAATATTTCAGTTATATTGTGGCGGTCAGTTTTATTGGTGGAGGAAACCAGAGTACACAGGAAAAGCACCGACCTGTCACAAGTCACTGATAAACTTTATCACATAATGTTGTATCGAGTACACCTCACCTGATCGGGATTCGAGCTCACAACTTCAGTGGTGATAGGCACTGATTATATTCTTATTAAAGATATAGAAACCTCCTACATGTCTGTTATCAGACTCAACGTCTAAATGTAGTTTTTACGTGTGTTTTTATCAGATATAATTTACATGCTGAATATTGTCAAATGCTATTGGAAAGGTTTGGAAGGTTGGTTCATAGCTTTATTACTGGGTATGCTAAAATTTTAAATAAAAAGTGAAAAGGTGAAACGGTACATATCAGAAGATTATAGTAATAAATGTAGTATCAATTTACCACATTTTTACAAAAGTTTATAATCTTTTTTTTATTGCAGACCACGAGATGACAGAGTCAGAAATGATATGAATGGTAAGTTTGAAAAGAAACGGATGTTTTCATTGGTTATATCTATATTATCAACATGATGTTATTGTACATCCACAAAATAGAAATATAAAATATGAGCGAATTTACACCATATTTATTGAGAAGCACATTCTGTTTAATGAAAAACTAGAAATTTTGAGATACATATATGTTAAGACTGTTCCAGAAAAAAAAATTGTTGTATCTTTTCTACTATTATTTTTTTATAAGGCGTTACACTTACATCTAACGACATCCTGTGTTGTGTTCATGTCATGTTCATATTTCCAATTGACCAATCAGCGACCAGCCTACTAAATGTTTAGGTGTCAAAACCAAGTACATGCCAATAGCTGTTGTCTGATTGGTCACTATAATTAACTGTCTTGCATATGATTGGATGGTGAAAGATGAATGAAAGGTTACATGACATGATCACATATCGGATATTGTTTGATGTTAGCATATCGTCCAAGAAAAAAATTAAGCAACGAACATCTTATTATAATTCGACTGAGCTTCTTGCTGAGGTCAAATTTTCACTTAAGAGATTAACTATAGATGCCTATAGAATAGCTGATGTTATAGATTGTATGGAGAAATCCACAAGGTTGAAATGAGAACAATTTCAGTATACGTTTTAATTATTAGATATCGTATTAAATGAAATTATTACTAGATTATTTTATTACGTTACGTTTCAGACAATGAGGATCTAAATCTCCACTTTACTAAAACAAGCACCCCCTTTCTTCCCCCAACGCCAACCAATGAAACTTTGTCGTCTGCTAGAAATAATTTATCCCCTGTCAAAGATGAACCTTCAAATGCAAAAATTCAAAGTAGAGAGGTGACTCCAGATTCAACTCTAAGATCTGTTTCTTCTTTTGTTACTGCTGATCAGAGTTTAAATATTTCACAAAATAATGAATCAAAAATCGACAGATCTTCCCCTGACATTTCTTTGAATAATTCCATTCCTTCATTACCTGATGATCATGGTGCCCCCGTAGAACATGTGACAAGACAAATGTCACCTAAACAGGAAATTTCAAAGGAAAAAGATAATGAAAAGCTTTCACCAAGGCCAGAATCGCTGAAAGAAGAATTTATTGAACCCATCAATAAAACTTCAACGGATGTACATGAACATAAAAAAATAGATCAAATCGAAAGCAAGACTGAAAGCGATAAAAACCAATCTGATAGTCAAAATTTGCGAAGACCTAAACCTGCTAAGAAAATGTTTAAAAAAGGTCTCATTGCCAAAAAGGGAGATGAATCTGGAAGTGAAAAATCATTTACTATGTCAGAATCTGCCACGGTAGATGAAGCTGTTTTAGTAAAGGGAGATCACTCTAACAGGACAACCCCAGATATTACTAAGTTGGAGGACAGTGAAGGTTAAATTTTATATAAGCACATTTTCTGAAGACTTACTATTTTCTATAATAATTGTAATGATGAATTTTGTAACATCCACTTGTTTTTTTGTTTTTTTTTCAAATTTGATTTGTAGAAATTTATTTTAATTTATAATTCACTTATTAATCAGTTTTCAGGTTTTGCTGTTCTTTTATTTAAAATTATCACAAAATATCTGCTTGAAAAATATGTTATGATTTTGTAGACTTTATTTTTTTCAAATTTTGTTCATTATTTTGTTCGACATAATTTCTATGCACATTTGTGATTTTCATGTTTTCGTAACTTTTAATGCAAATTCATAATTTCACAGTAGCAATAACATAACTGATAGCTAATTGTTATAAAAGGATGTCTTTTGTCGGAGATCATTCTAAACAGGTCGTTTTTATGGGAGATTGTTAAAAAAGAATGTAGTTTTTGTGGGGAGATCATTTTGAAAGGATAGTTGAGTAACAGGAAATTCCTTTTTCTATGGAGTATGTAAAAAGGTAGTTTTTATGGGGAGGCTTAAGCGAAAGGGAGGTGTTTGTAGTGATATCAGAGAAACCAGGAAGTAACATATGTAAATTTGTATGGAAACCGAAATCTGCCATAATCTGTTATGTTGAAGTTTCTATAAAAATAATGTTGTTGACTGATATTCAGCTCATTAAACTTGCCGTATTGAATACCAGTTTAAGTTTGATGAATTTTCGGGCATACTAAAAAAGAAAAAGGCTGTCAGTGTCAGTGTCACATGATTTAGCAAAATAATAGAGTTTTAACCTTTTTGAATTTGGACTTGCAAATTCTGCATTTGTTAATTGACCTCAAGAACAAAAGTATGTGGGATGATTAGAGGTTGTCTATTAAATCCTGTGTTTTCCTTTTTTATGGCCTGATTTTGTATTTACCACTTTTTCAGTTCTTGTGTTATGTCCCTATTTACTTTAGCTGGAAGTGTCTTATGGATACAGTCTTCTATATTTAGATTCAATGATTCCTATTGTCATTATACCGGTACTGAACAAAAGTTAGAGAAGATTTTTGAAATAACCATATTGACAGCTATATTCCTAATTAATTGTTTTCATTATACATGTAATAGAACTGACATTTTTTTCTTATATTAGATTGACAAACAAGATATCGTTTGATTATGATTTACTTTATTGCATTTGCCTATGTTATTATCAACCTTCTTAACTATTTAGAAAGTGCTGTCGCAAAAGCTTTATCTTTTATGATGTCACTGTCACTAACACAAGGCAAACTTAACACAAAGTCATCGCTACTATGAAGCCACTCCTTCTCGTCCTGAATATAGCTGAAAAATTGCTTGCTGGACGTTAAGCATCAATCAATCAATCAATCAACCACACTGTCGGAACATTTCCAAAAACTAATTGATGAATCATAGGAAGAAACAAAATTGATACCATTCAACACTTCTACATGACTGCTCACTTTCCTGGCTTGGTACAGGCACTTCAATAAATAGTGACAGGGTTAAACTAGTTTTACGGGCCCAAATCTATATAATATTTGTTCACGTTTTTGCTCAAATATCAACCTCTTAATGGAATATGAAGCTTACAGGTTTGTTTGCTAATGCTCCTTCATGGAAATGCTGTATAAATGTAATTCAAGGCTGATATTTGTTGATATATATATATTTAGAAAGCCAGTTAATATACATTTATATATTTAAATATTATTTAAAATGCATTTTAACGTTTACTGTAAGTGTTCAACACTTGAAAATTGGCAAGATATTTTTTTATATATATTTTGCATATATTATTTACATTACTGTTTTAAATACTTGTATATATTATTGTGCGTTTACACAGAAACATTTTTCCCTCAAACTTTTTCTGTGCATGTGTTTCAAATACAAATTTGACCGACTAAGCACCTGACCAACCAAACGTGATAGATGACGTGTTTAGAATGTCAAATTAGTGATTGAAATGGATGAATATATAAAATTTGAACCAAATTTGAAGGACAAAATTGGCTGTGTAAACAGGAAGATGCCTTTAGATATCCTTGAATATATACATATTTAAAATTATTGATAAATTTTGCTAAAATAATTACGTATAATTTGCAACGATATTTTTCAGAAATTCCTCTGCCAACAACACCGAGATCAACTGAAATAACAACAGAGGACAAAATGTCTCCGCATGATGTCAAATCTGAATCGCCTTCTAAATTAGGTAATGATTTAACGAAATTTAATTAGTAGATGTGTATTGAAATATACCTGCAATATTGTCAGCTTAAAAATTGATAATACACATGTATTTCCATTGTGTTAAAACATTCATTGTGCACATTCCTGACAATGGAACTGATTTTTACAGGTCATAACAAGAACTTTCACCTACATTTTTTGACTTCATAAGTTAACAGAGTAATCAATTTCTGCTTTGCATGGGTCTTACTCCTGACTATGGAGAATATGTTAATGAATTTGCCCAGTACAATGTACAAAGAAAAATAAATTACCACATGTTAAGTCTAACTTCTCTAATTTGAAGGAAATACAGTTGATACTGTGAAACTAGAGAAAGTAAATGGGTAATGGAAAACTATTCTACACAAATACGGAAAATATAGGAAACAATGTATCTGTCCTCGTCAAATCTATATATTTTGGTTTTGTTTTGTTTGGTTATGGTGTTTAATGCCACTTTCAACAATATTTCAGTTATATCATGTCGTCAGTTTTATTGGTGGAGGAAACCAGAGTGTCCGGAGAAAACCACCGACCTGCCGCAATTCATTGACAAACTTTATCACATAATGCTGTATAGAGTACACCTCGCCATGAGTGGGATTCAAACTCACAATGTTAGTGGTGATAGGCACTGTTTTGTAAATCCAACTACCACACGATCATGACCACGACGTCCCCCTAAATATGTTTATCCTAAAGTCTGTCAAGCGACTCCTGATTTTTTCCTGAATTTGTTAGATAAACTCCTGATAACTCCTGAATTTGAACTTTTTTCCCCACAAAAAAAAATAATAATATGTTGAAATTATTTTAGTGTAAAGCATCTTATCAATAAAAGGAGGTGAGGAAAATGGTCTGAGTAAGACCTTTTAGCCTGCCAATTACATTCTGACATTCTGATAATGACCTTCATCTGGAATCAAAAACACCGTGCTTAAATTTATATATTATAGCCTGAAAGTTCTTACTTAGAGTGGCCATTTTTTTGTTTTTTTGTATGGTTTTATCACTTTTTATATAAAAAAGATTCCTGATAATCTCCTGATTTTTAACTAAAAACCCTCCTGATTTCCTAATTTTTTTAAGCCAAAAAGTGCTTGACAGACTGTAAATATATAAACATAATTTATTATTAATTAGATGAAAAAGAAGAAGTGAAAGAAGTTGACCCAAAAACTTTGGTATCAACACAAGAAAACGTTACATCTGGTAGAGAGAAAACAGAAATGCCAACTATCCCAGACTTCCTTAAACCAAAACCACAATCAAAGTCACAACAAAGAAAGGTTAGACTTAAAACTATTCTTTAGTACTTACTAAGTTTCTACTTTGTTTTTTATCTGTAGTTTTGTGGGGTGAGGGGGGTGGGTGATTTCAGTGGTATTCTAGAGTTGACAACTAATGCTGACTGCTGGGTCATATTAAACTCATATACAGTTACACAGTTAGTTGACATAAGTGATTTTTTCCTTTATTTTTCATATAAAACACAATTTTCAAAACTTATACAGAGGTCATTTCTTGACTAATTTGCTGAAATTTTCACTCACAAATGCAAATTGTATGTACAGCACGAACAGCGCGATTTAGCAAGAAATCACTGTGGGCCGACGTCGGTGAAATCACGAAAATGTCGGTGAAATTTGAAAAAAACGCGGTGTTAACACTGCGAAATGTCCGAGAAAAATTGAACACAGTGTTTTCAGTGATTTACTATAAAACGCCGCCAAAACACCGACATCGACGATTAAACGCCGCGAAATAAAGAAATGGGATATTAACCTTTATTTGTACATTTGTANTTGACAACTAATGCTGACTGCTGGGTCATATTAAACTCATATACAGTTACACAGTTAGTTGACATAAGTGATTTTTTCCTTTATTTTTCATATAAAACACAATTTTCAAAACTTATACAGAGGTCATTTCTTGACTAATTTGCTGAAATTTTCACTCACAAATGCAAATTGTATGTATCATTAAAATTCAGATTTGTGTAGGTCTTACAAATCTCTTGAAAATCTTAAATCACAAAATTATATGAAGATTATGATGAAAAATTTCAAAACAATTTGCACTTGTGAAAGAAAATTTGAGCAAAATGGTCAAGAAAAGTATAATTATTTGTAAAATTGTGGTTTTATATGAAATATATAGGGAAAAATTGAAAGTGATGAATACTTATGTCCACTGTCTGCGATGTATGAGTATTTTGTTATTTTTATTTTACCTTTGTTTTTGTACTGTTGTTGTTTATTGTGTAAATATCATGCCTTTAATTTCAAATCTCTTTAAACTTTGGTACTCTCTGTTTGTATTGAAATGTAGATCTGTGAGATTTTTCTGTTAAATCTTTGAGAATTCGTTGTTAAATCTATGAGAACTGTTCATTCAATCTGTAAGAATTCTCCATTCTGTCTACTTGATGTGGAAGAAATGATGATACACAATATAAGAAAACAGTACAAAGTTATTTATTAATGCAAATTAGCTTAGGTAATAGTGTTTTATTTTATTATTTGCAAATAAGAAGATTAATTTTTTTTTATAGATTTTTGTTTATTTATTTATTTGTGTATTTTTTTGTTGTTAGACGTAACATTTTATAGTTGAATGAATTTTAGACATGACAATCATGTTGTAGACATAGCAATAGTTGTCTAAATGATAACAATATTAATTTACCATTTTAGAAAATAGTGCATTATGGGACTTCTGTACACCATTAATGACATCATTTGTCAAAACACTGATAAATAGAGGATTTACCAATGACATTAAACACTATTTCAAATATTGGTGTACAGAAGTAGAGAAAATACCCATAATTCATTAGCATCTGAAATGGAAATTTGTTTTTCATCAGTAGATATTCATGCCAGTAAGACACAACCACATTTTTATGAAATACATGCCAAATTCAAAATCATAGATTCAAGATGCACCTCTACAAAGGAAAGTATCCAAAATAGTCAGTTTTAACCATTCTCGGAAAAAAAGTTAGGTTTAATAATATATGTTGTAGAACATTTTTGAATGAAAAACGTTTTTTTCATATAATATAAGTCAAATGACTTCTAGATATAGTAGTCATACATGGGGAAAAAAAGGGAAGAAAAAGGAGGGGCGTGTGAAATAGACAATTTTCTGTATTATGTAAATTTTTAAAGAACAATAAAATAATTATTGTGACCTCCCAACTGAAATCATTTTAGTAATTGAAGTGGTTGTGTTAGCTACATGTTATTACTGTGAAGAGTGTCTAAACCGAACCTTGAATAAACGGGAATCCTGATTCAAATAAATTCCCAGTGTTCGACAGCTTTGTTAATTAAACATCTGTCTGTTCGGAACACAAAAGTTGGTCCCACAAATACAAAAGTTGGTCCCAATCCCCTTTTAAGGTTCGCCTTAGACAAGTCTCACTGTATTATCTTATTCTGCTTGCTTTGTAATGGTGGATTGTTAGATTTAGAAAGATTTGTAGAAAGGAGATTTGTTTTCATAATTAGGACCAGAAGAAGAAAGGAATGTTACAAAAGGGTAGAAGAGATTCTAAAACACCTCCTAAAGACCCCAAAACACCTCCTAATGATGCCAAAACACCTCCTAAAGATGCCAAAACACCTCCTAAAGATGCCACAATACCTCCTAAAGATGCCAAAACACCTCCTAAAGATGCCACAACACCTCCTGAAGATGTTTCTAAGGCTATGGATATAACTTCTGTAAAACCAGATGAAGAAGAGGAAGAGGTTTGTTTAACTACACGAGGGGCCGTCGTAGTCGTGATCATCTAATCAGTGCCTATCACCACTAAATTTGTGAGTTCGAACCCCGTTCATGGCGAGGTGTACTCGATACAACATTATCGAGTACAGTTTGTCGGTGACTTGCAACAGGTCGGTGGTTTTCTCTACTCTGGTTATCTGGAGAACACCATCGACCATGCAACAAATCACTGACAAACTTTATTTATCACATAAATTTATATAGAGTACACCACGACAAGTGCCAGATAAAAAAAGTTGTAACAAATACACCTCGACCCAGGCCTGAATTAAAATCACAACTTTAGTATGGTATAGGTAGACATAAATATAAATACAATGTAATCATGGTGATGACGGGCCTGGCCTTTCAGGCCAAGCAACTCTTAAGTTTGAGTTTTTTGTGCTGATACTTGAAAATTACAGACAATCGTAACACTGCATCAAATAAGTACTTTGTTCTGATTGGACAATTTTGGAGTATGCGTATAAAAATCATTACTTCAAAGTTTTATGACCATAAGGTCTGATTTAGTTTTATTGTACAATTATTTTTGTGTCTACATTGTGTATGTTGATATTTGGATTTATCTACTGATATATATATGAAATTGACATATTATTAAAATAGTCTTAACTTATAGACCAGAAAAAAACATTGTGTGTTTCATTAATTTTATGTTAAATACATGATACATCTTTCATGTTGGTTATTATCGACCTAGTAGTTAATTTATTAACATATAATATATTTTGATACCATTTCTCTAAATAATTTTTTATAAATTAACTAAAATATATACTTGCTATTCTGTAGAACAAAAAAATATATTAAGGTTTATTACTTACAATTCAACTGTCTATTGCATGTCCTCCATTCTTGAGGACCCGGGTGGCTCAATGAATTAGGCAGTTGGATTACCTAACAACTCATACAAGCCTATCACCAATATGGCGTGGGTTTGCACCCAGCTTTGTAAATTACATAAAAGGGTGCACTCGACTCGCAGCCGTAAGTGATAAAGTTTACCAGTTGCTTGCCCATGGTCGGTGGTTCTCTCTGGGTACTCCGGCTTTTTCCACCACTAAAACTGGTCTCCATGATATAGCTGAAATATTGCTGAAAGTGGCATTAAAACACAATAAATCAATCAATCAATCTTCCATTCTTTTAGATTGAATTTCGTGTCATTACGAAAAAGATGTGGTGTCTTCCATTATTTTGAGATATACATTTATGTTCACACAGATAACACAAGTAATAAGAAAGAAAGTGACATTACCACCAGAAAAGGAACACAGCATTATTCCAGACTTTGTCTCGGAGGCTATACAGAGAAGTGCAGAGAGGTCAAAACAACAACTAGAGAAAGAATTTAAAGAACGTAAGATTGCTGGTCATGTTGTTATATTTCGTTCTTTTTTTCCTTATCTATGACCAGTACTACATTGGCACTTAGATTAATATATTATTGCATTTAAGTCTGTGTATACTAATTTTCAAAGAAAACTGTTGCAGCAGTGACATAAATCACTGTGGCATAGGTATTTCATAGTCATTGTTTTCTGTCTGTCGACAAAATGTTTTGTTCACAATAACTTAAGTTCTATCTGACCTATCCTTCTGAAATTTCATCCTTGGCACAATATAAAAGATTGGATTGATTTTGGGGATTCTAGTCCTACCCATTTCCAAACATTATTTGGCCCAAAGGTGACGAAAAAACGGTTGATTTGCTGTGGTCGCATCAAACTACCACAAGACAATCGTCCTTTATTAATTAGCCAATGAGCCATGCTTTCTAGATAGATGTCACATAAATACTCTCTATTCTTTTAGTTACCATAAAAGCAATAGCTACTGGTAAGGGGTTAAGATTATGGTGTTTAACGCCACTTTCAACAATATTTAAGTTATTGGTGGAGGAAACCGGAGGATCTGGAGAAAACCACTGACCTAACACGGGTCACTGACAAACGGGTCTTCAGCAACTCCAGGAGAGCACGCTAACAATTACACCAACGAGGCTGTCAATCCACTGACTAGTTTAGAGCTAGAGCTACAGTCACTTTCAACAATATTTCTGTTATATCGTGGCGGTCAGTTTTATTGGTGGAGGAAACCGAGGAAAACTACCAATTCAACCTGTCGCAAGTCACCAGCAAACTTTATCACATAATGTTGTATCGAGTACACCTCATCTTGCTACTTGTAAGTAAGCAAAAATAACTGTATATATTTTGTATATATCATGGTGTGTTTTTTGCACAAACTAATTTTGAAATTTAATATTTATATTTTTTAGAGCAAGAATTAATAGGTCAAGAAATTTCTGATACACTGTATGAAGGAGAAGAAGGAATGACAGCTGAAGAATTTGAATTGGCAAAGAAAGCACTAAAAGTATGTTTAAATGTTATTGTAAAGGTTAAGTAAATTTACAACATTTACAAGTTTAACCCTGTCGCATGTTTTAGCCTGTCCCAAGCCAGAACCAACATTTCAATCAAATTCTATCATTGCTATTTCTATGAAAGTTTTGTGGTTATCAGTGGAGTGGATCTGGTTGGTTATATAATTTTTTTTACCAAGTCAGATAATAGTTAGTTTGTTACTCCAACTCAATTTCCCTGAATTCATCTTTATGCAAATTTTGTTACACCAATGTGAAATCTCCACCAACAAATAAAAAAAAATGATACAAAACTGTATGCAGTGTCTAGACTTTTTTGGATTCTTGTAATAGCTAACTAATGGTTGGTTGGTTGGTTTATGGTGTTTAACACCACTTTCAACAATATTTCAATTATATCGTGGCGGTCAGTTTTATTGATGGAGGAAACAGAAATACCTGGAGAAAACGACCAACCTGTCGCAAGTCACTGACAAACGTTATCACATAAAGTTGTATCAAGTACACCTCATCATGAACTGGGTTTGAACTCACAACTTGAGTGGTGATAAGTACTGATTGCACAGGTTGTTGTAAATCCAAGTACCATATGATTACGACCATGACGGTCTCACTAACTAATTGATATCTTTCTATATATCAAAGGAAAAAGAAGAAACAACAAAAGAAAAACTGGTAAAGGGGAAACAGACAACGAAAAAAGTAGAAGAGAAAGGTAGAAAGTCTGGTGGGAGTAGTAGTATAAGGTCCAAGAAATCTAAAGGACCCGCCATCAAAGATCCTCTACAGCAAGAAAAAGATAGAATTAAGGCTGTGAAGGAACAGGAAAAACGAGTAAGCAAACAATTGTTTTTCGTGAAACATTTTGAGGGTTTTTTCATGTTTATTGTCACTTTCAGCAATTTTTATACGGTTTGCAAAACCGTATTTACTTGTGGCCTTTCGGCCATTTTTGTTTGTTTACATGACAACCGTCATGATCTTATCACCTGTCGAGACATAAGATGGCTCATCAAAATATAGATCTGGTGCTTGTTAGATAACACTACACTTTGAATGTTACTACTTTTGCAGATTTTAAGATAACTTATCGTGTCTCAAATGGTAAATGTTTAACTATGACAAATTGTCAGGAGGATTAAAATGCAGATATTTATATTGTTTCTCTTGCTTGTATTATTACGCTAGTTTTCATTCATAAAAATTAACGACTTGTCCTACATTCAATTTTACGATAAATCTAGTTGTGTATGTTCCGTTTTCATTTTTTTTACATTGTATAATAATGCTTGATTTTTGTAGCGCTTTGAGTATCAATTATTGTGTAAATAAAGTATTTATGTCGTTTCCTTTTAATGGGATTCCCCTTATAAGCTCATTAATTATTTCCCGCCATATACGACCGAAGTACGACAGTAAACGAAATAGTTCACAGTGATCGTGCGAAAATTTATGGAATCGGTTCTAATTAGTTTAATTTTGAGAACAGAATCAGCATAACAGAAATAATGAAAAACGTGGCATTGACGTAGGACGCTCTTTAAGCCTTTACTAAGATGCGAACAGTTACTGGCGTAGTAATTTAATCTATTATTTTTGCGTGGGTTTGTTGACAAACATTAATCAAAGGTAGAACAAAATATGAAAAGTGCATGATGAAATATAAGTAAGATCTAGCATAATTAAGGGGAGATAATTGGACTTATTGATGTTATTTTGTTGTTCTGTGTCGGTGACCTCAAAAGCAAATCACCTCTTAGGGAACGACCATTTAACTTGAAAGGGGGGGGGACAAAAAAAAAAAAAAATTCTAAGTTCTAACTCTCTTGTCCGAAAAAAAAATTTCTGAACGGTAAAAAAACCCCATAACCTGCAAGTTAACCAAAGCTAGTACACCATATGAAAATGTGCATAAAAAAAATAATTGCGGACCTGCATAATCAAGGGGGAGCTAATTGGACTTAAGGATACTTTCATGTTGACCTATGTAGATGACATTGTAAGAAAATCTACTCCTCTGGTTTGTAAGATGTCAATGAAACTTTAACCAAAGGAAGTAAATCCAATCAACCTGTGCATAATTATGGTATTGCATGAAGGAGGGATAATCAGACTTTGCTGCATTATGTTGTCAAATTGGGCCACAGAAGTATTCTTTTGTGGCGTAGCCACAGTACTAGTATTGCATTGGGCTTCATTTCAACATCAGGAGTCAAAATCTATACAAGTAAGACATAAGTTTCCTTGTAAAAAAGAAGACCAATTACACATTAAAGCATCTTTTCAAGTTCTAGTCACATATGACATTGACCAATTAAATTATAGCTACCTTGATTTGGAAAGCATTAAATAATAAAGTCAGAAAAGGTAATAAAAACAGAAAATAGAATGGAGCTGCATGCAGTGACATATAGGAGCAGTTTTAATTTGATTGGTCAATAGTGAACACATAAGCACTTGGACATGTTGGATATAGCCATAATAAAAGATGTCAAATACTGTGATGTCATACTTACCAGAGTTATGGCTTATACCACGTTAATGACATTTAGTGGTTCATCTTGTCAGTAAGATCTCTGTCACCTGACTCTTAACCCATTCCACATTTAAGTGAACATTTTATTGAGAAGTTTGAGATATTTGCTATGATGGTTGATTTAGTATAGTACATGCCAGTAATAATATAACATATAACCTTGACCTCATTGACATAGTTAAGTTGACACCCTGAATACACAGACTGGTTACCAATTATTGGTCAAATGATTCATCACGAAGTATGTCGGACATGTTATGTTCCTCATATATACTTAACACTGCAAAATAAAAATCCCAAGCATGTCTGAGATGCAAAAAGAGGTACACTATCACTTCTCTGTAGCATTAAAGTTGGTGATATATGTTAGTATGGAATGTCTGATTATTTGGAAATCATCCATTCTTGAAATCACAGCTAATACATTGTATAAAGTTTCAAGGCAAAACCGTATATCAGCGCTTTCGCGCTTTGATTCATCTATATCGTGACTTCCTGACTTATTGGAGGAGGAAAGTCTGGACAGATATAACTACCGACTGATAAACCCCCTAGCCGTGGGTAAGTGTCATGAAACTCTAAGAATTGAGGCCTGTATTGTGACGTGAATCCACTGAAGTGGTGTTTGCTTTGTTGTTAGAAGTCAACAATCTCAAAAACTCAGCGACTCATCCATCCAGACCCTAGAAAACATTTGGATTATTCAGGGAAGAGGATATGCAATTTTGTGTTGCTTTATCCCTCCATTCATCAATGATTTATTTGTGCATGCTAGTTTATAGGTGATATCTTTAGATTTTATTTAATTATACCCCCCGCAAACAAAGTTTGGGGGGGGGTATATAGGAATCACCCTGTCCGTCATTCCGTCCGTCCATGTACCTTGTAAGCGCAACTCCTCCTAAACGGCTTATTGGATTTTTGTGGAACTCTATACAGTTGTAGTACACTACCTGCAGATGTGCATGAAGAAATAGGGTCGCTGTCTAAAATTTGGAAGGGGAGATAATTCAACTTATACTTTCACGAAAAAGAGGGGGGGGGAGCATGTACCTTGTAAGCGCAACTCCTCCTAAACGGCTTATTGGATTTTTATGAAACTTTACACACTTGTAGTACACTACCTGCAGATGTGCATGAAGGAATATGGTTGCTGTCCAAAATTTGAAAGGGGAAGTAAATCAACTTATACTTTCACGAAAAGGGGAGGGCCATGTACCTTGTAAGTGCAACTCCTACTAAGCTGCAAGTGGGGAGTATCACTCAGTGAGGTCACTCACAGTTTTAGTTTATCTTACTTTCCTATGTTACTATATACAGATGGCATTTTATTTGGGTTTTTTTGGGTACTATTTCGATCAATGCCCCCATTATGTTTGTAAATTATTAGAGAGAAAAAAAGGTTTATCAGGGTTAATATAAATTCATTGATCCCAATTTCTGTGGAAATTATCTCATGTGCACAGTAAGACATATTTATTTGTTCTTAAATTCATGAATTTCGAAAACAACAAAAGAAACCTATAATTTGAAAATATGAAGATATTATGTTATAATTATTAATTCTGTTTCTGTGAATGAGTTTTTATTGGCTTCTTAAATTGTTGATTGCTTCAGCAACCAAAAATAAAAAAAAACAACCAGAAAATTGGTTCTCACTGAATAAAAAGTATTTCACAGTAATGTTATTTGGGGAACATAATTATGTCCCTCCCTCATTTTTCTTCATGCATTATGGCATATGTTCTTACATTGCATTTTTGTGAATCAATATTAAGTTTCAAGTCTAAGCTTAGAAGTACCATGGAAATATTAATACTGTTAGTTATTAAATTAAAATTAATATATGAAGAAATTGTTTGAATTAATGAGGTACTTATATAATTATAAGAAATGTGTGATTTATTTTAGCCTGTGTCATCTGTAAGTAAATAGAGCATGATTAAAAGGTTAATTGGTATTGCACACATGTTCTTTTGAAATTGTTTGTGCTTTCGGTGCATGTGAATGTTGGACTTATTTTATCACTTGGTTCCATTAATTATACAAATTACGATATTGATTAATTAATAAATTAATAGAATATCTTTACATATCTATAGTATTAACTTTGTACACTGTAGGGTGATGGGATTAAATGAATGTAAAACTCTGATTATGGTGAAGGTCACTGACACAGGGTTATGAGATTAAGGTGAATGTCACTAACACAGGGTTATGAGATTAAGATGAAGGTCACTGATATAGGATTTGAGATTAAGGTGAAGGTCACTGACACAGGGTTATGAGATTAAGATGAAGGTCACTGATATAGGATTTTAGATTAAGGTGAAGGTCACTGACACAGGGTTATGAGATTAAGATGAAGGTGACTGATATAGGATTTGAGATTAAGGTGAAGGTCACTGACACAGGGTTATGAGATTAAGATGAATGTCACTGATATGAAGGTCACTGATATAGGATTTGAGATTAAGATGAAGGTCACTGATAGAGTGTTTTGAGATTAAGATGAAGGTCACTGAAATATACTATAAGATTAAGATGTTGCATGTTGTATGACACTCTAAAAAGTTAGAGTTATTAGTATCAATCTGAAATCCAAGATGGCCACTACCAGAGGAAAAAGTTTTAACATATGCCCATATGGGAAAATGAATAGTAAAAAAAAATCTTTGGAATGACAAGACTTTTGATTGAACACAAACTGAACATGAATAATCATTGGATGGTCCTTGACAATGTCATCATTTTTAATGTTGATTGGAAATACAAGATGCCTGCCACTGCCAGACACATTTAAGCATGTGTTCCTGATACAGGATCATGAAGGCATCTTGTTGGTGTAAGTATTGTGGCTTGAAATAAATAACCTTCATAACTCTGCCACCCATGTCCCTAAGCATAACCATACATGAATGAGAATTATCTAATTTTTTTT
Organism: Gigantidas platifrons; assembly: GCA_002080005.1. Taxonomy (NCBI): domain Eukaryota; kingdom Metazoa; phylum Mollusca; class Bivalvia; order Mytilida; family Modiolidae; genus Gigantidas; species Gigantidas platifrons. The sequence continues at coordinate 450,171 of MJUT01003782.1, read as the reverse complement.
TCTTCATCTTGAGATATTTAACAAATGTGTATATTTCCAGAAACGACTAGAGGAAATAAAATTATTAGAAGAAAAGATCCAGGCATCATCAAATAGTATCTCAGCTGAGGATAAGAAATTTAAAGACAAATTACAGGTAACATTTCTGAACTTTAGAAATCAGGTTTTATACAATGATACTTGTCTGATCAATAAAACACAAGCTAAATTATATTTAGATGAAGTACACGAATTGTTCTATTTTTTGTGTGCACTATTTTTAGCAAATCTTTTGTATTTTCACAAGAGAAAATTTCCTTTTAATTATCAATACTTCACAATCTGTTTAAAGTATTTTTAAGGTCTTGTTGTTTGCTTTAGTTTTGTCAAATTGTTCTTGAAGGGGCAATAGTACATGTAGATTTATGTTTGTTCAAGGAAAGACCCAGAAGCTGTTCTATACCTGATGTCCCAAAATTTATTACTGACAATGATAAGTGATTAACGATGTTTTTTAAAACGAGAGGACTTTTCTCGGTCATCTCTCATCGAAGGGCTAAGCCCTGAGATGAGAGATGACTGAGAAACGTCCTCAAGTTTTAAAAAACATCTTTAATTATTTTATCGCTATTTTGTATTCATAATTAAATAATTTTTGTTGAGATACTGACATTTTTTTTAAACACAATTAATATTTTATATCGTTAATCACTTAATTATCAAGAATTTGGTAATGTGACGTCATTATAATGTCATATTAGAAAACAAGATACTACTACGAGCGTCCTTGACTACGCTTAGCGATTAGCCATAATTGGAATCATCTCATGCACTTACGTGATATGAAATATATCGGTTTTAAACATCAATGGGAAAATAAACAAAATAGCGATAATGGGGAATAATATTCAGATTCATATAATCCTTTGTTATTGATTATGTTATATCCACGACTAAGTTCTGGGCAGATTATTTTGTGAATTTTCATATGATGTACCTTAATGCTGTTTTAAAAATTTTTTTTTAATATATATTATATATATTTTTTAATGATCTGTCTACCTTGTTTTATGTGAACAGTCAGATCGTAATGTAAGTTACTAAAAATTATGACGGTACACCATTTTTAGTTGGTGATGGTTGCATATTGGCATGGTAACATTTAATTGACAAATGTGTAAATTTGAGATTTTGAAGAATTTAATATTTCAAAATAATTGGTAATTTTTATACTGTATGTTGTGATGAATAGTAATAAGACACATTATTATTTTGTAGGCAATTAAATACTCAAATTAATGCACAAAAATAAATATGATAATTCACTAGTGAAATTGTATTTTCACTGGCTTACTTTGAAATGCATGGGTTTTTAGCTCACCTGACCCAAAGGGTCATGTGAGCTTTTGTCATCACTTTGCGTCCGTCGTCGTCGTCCGCGTCTGTAAACTTTTCATACTTTCATCTTCTTCTTTGAAACTACTGAACAGATTTGGACCAAACTTGGCAGAAATGTTCATTGGGAGGTCCTCTACCAAATTTGATATTTTGGTTTAGATCGGAAAACCAACATGGCTGCCAGGGCCAATAATGTGTTCTGATTGGTTGAAACTTTGAAAATCTTCTTGTCAGAAACTACTCAGCCGATGGAATTGTAACATTATAGAAATGGTGACTGGATGGTCATCTACTAAATTTGTTATTTTTGTGCCGATCGCATATCCAAGATGGCC
>MJUT01003782.1:423974-437645 GCA_002080005.1 Gigantidas platifrons | reverse complement strand
TACATGAGGTAATTATCAGTTCCTAACCAAATGTTGTTATTTGTTGAATCCAAGATGGCCAACTTACATGAGGTAATTATCAGTTCCTAACCAAATGTTGTTATTTGTTGGATCCAAGATGGCCATCTTACATGAGGTGATTATCAGTTTCTAACTGAACGTTGTTTCTTGTTGGATTCAAGATGGCCACCATTGCTGTACTTATTTAAAAAAAAAAGGATTGAATTGAAAAGCAGTTAAAAAAAATGTAGTTTTCACAACATGTTTCTGGAATGGCCTTTATCAGGTACACTCATAGTCAAAAGTTGGAAAGTCAAATATTTAAAGTATTTGGGAGCCCAAAAAAATTGCCTAAACAGATAGCCAACATCGGCTATGGTTACCCATATCTGAGGGAGATTTACCTTAATTTTTATAAATTATATTATCATAGGAACTGTAAATTTAAAACATAAATATATATCTAATAAACCATGTCAGTGGCGAAGCATTGACTGCTGGGCAGATGATAGCCTTTGAGACGAATAGTCTATCATCAGAAGTATCAACCAAGTGACAGTGTTAAAAACAGTCTTCTTTTGGAAAATTGCAAAACTAAAGATTGAAAACTTTGTAAGAATATTTATGTTAAAGTCATGACAGTGTTAATTTCTCTTTGAGATGATCTGACAATCCAAAATGGTCACCAGGGCATATCATTGTCGACGATTAGTTGTTTTTTCTCTACCCTAAGGCTCTTTCAGAAATTGTTATTTTGAAATGATACAACTATTTACTTTTGACTTATACATGTATTTACAGACCTGTTGGAGAACAAGAAAAAATGAAGAAAGAAGCCAAGCTGAGAGCAAAACGAAAGAAAGCTCGATAGACTAGATATCAGTATAGAGGATGAATCAAGAGGAATTAAATAAATACTGTGATAAAAAACGATATTTATAAATATAAACAAAATGTAGCACAAAGAAAATATAGAATAACGACAGATTTGAAGGTCGAGACAGACATTATCGTTTGTATGGCAGCGAGTCTGATAGGATGCGCTGTGATACCGGTGTTAAGTTACGTCAAGACATTCAAACTTGACGTTATTGTTTTTATTGGTAACATGATAATATGTCTGACATCACACTGAGCTATAACTTTCAGTATCATGGTCAGCCCGTTAATACTGAAAATATCTTTCTGTGACATCAAAGGGAAAATGTATAAATTACCAATAATACCATATAAGGAAACATTGATAATGTCCTATGATTTGGTGAAAGACAGGTTTTATTATGAATTTAACTGTTGTTTTAAGTTAAATAATGTGCCTTTCTTGTCAGATACTTCAAGACCTCATATTTAAGACATTTTTCTCACATGGGAATCGGGAGAAATTCATACATGTACTTGTTGGTTTTCATCCTTGTAAAATTTCCAATCAAGGCTATCATTGTTGTTTGCCCAGATAAATATGTGGTTATATTTGTATGCGTATTTTCATATCCTCTTATAAACAATTTCTTTCCTGTTTTTCATATACATATAAAATAAATTTTGTATCTCAAACATGATTATATTTTCCATAAATGTCAAATAAAATGGCTGCCACAATTCATGATCATGTTATATAGCAACATAAGCAATTCAGACTGCTAATGTTAATAATTAACTTTTAATAGAAGTTTGCATTTTTTCAAAGTACATGTATTTCAAATGATTATTGATTGCTTTTAGGAAAATATACATGTATCTAAACATAGTTCCCCAGTTTATTTGTCAAATTTATTATTTTGAAAATAAGACAATTTTGAATAACAAAATTGTAAAAAGTATTTGAGAGACAACAATGAAGCAAAATTAACTTAATTTCTTCAACTTAACCAGTCTAAAAATCTGGAAAAAATTACCATTAGATCTAAGACCAAGAACAGCAAATTTTGTGACAATCCAGTAACAAAATTTATCACTTAGAAACCACTATGTATACAGATGGATGAAACTGGCAAAGTCATAGCATAATAAAACTGCAGAATTTTTGTGGTATGTTAATTAAAAACATGTGTGGGAGGTGGTCCAACGGTCCAGTAACATTATGTTGGAAAAGTTGTTTCTGCATAAAAATTCTAGATCGTTGGTTGATAAATATCATATGAATCTGGTTACTAACAGGTACATATATTTAATGTAGAGCAGATGGAATTTAGCAGTCTAAGGAAACCAGTTCTTAAATTGTGCAAAAAATAAAATGTTCATTTACCTTAGATAAGAATTAGATAGACGAATATCATTGGAGACATACATTTTAATGACATGACTTGTGAAAAATATTATTTATAGTAAAGAAAGAAGTAGATAAAATTTATGTAGAGATAGAATTATGCTATCTGTTGCATGTTGATGTATTCAAATCTGTTTCGCTTTTTTTAAAGGGATATTAAAGCTCGTTTTAACATATATTTTTTCAACTCGTGACGAAGGTTGTTTCTTTTCAATTTAATTGTAAAAACAATCCAAAAATACTTTGCATGCCCATATAATCCCTAATATCGTTAAAATGTCACTTAAAAGGATCGAAATTAAATTTTTTCTAGGAAAAACCCAGAGAAATCTGCATGACATGACAGAATTATCAACGAATTATGTCACTTTTACAAAGATTCATTGATAAAAACCGGGATAATTTATCATGAGATAAAAAAAAAATACCAAAATGAGCTTTAATATCCCTTTAAATAGTAGAAAACAGCTGACATTTTTATATATTTAGTACATATATCAGTAATTTTATTTACAAGTAAGCCATAGATAATAGACAAATAACATTAGCAATATCAGAGTTTTTGATGAAAGGGTATAAATTACCAGCTAAAAAGATTAAATGATATATCTGTATGATTTTTAATTGACATAATTTAAAGAGGAATAATATTTAAAGTGAATTTAGTACTCATTTTATCACTTGCAGTAGAAAATGAATTTAAAGGTGTTCACATGTATTGTCTATTATTTAAAAGAAGTGAGACTGAGTTTTGTTATTGTAATGCAATAACTATTGCAATAATTTTATGCAGTCTAATAATGTGTAGTACAATCTCTTTTAATGCTCAATTAGTTGTCTTTGTTCTACTGTTGTTTGTTGATTGTTTTTTTAAGATTCTTTGGAGGGGGCATAATTTATCTTTACCGGCAGTTGGATTTGAAGATATTAAGACTCGTTAAATCTTAGTGGCATAATTCAAGTTGTTAATTGTTTTGTTTTAGTAGATGTTTAGGGTAGTAAGCTTTTTGAAGATTTATTATTTTAATCACGATTTGTGTAAAAACATCAAAATGATAAATCAAAGTTGTAATATTTGTATCCGTCCATTGTATTTTTTCTATTACTTAATTTTATTTATATATTATCTTATTCATATTTTTAGAATTTTTTCTTTTACATTTTTTGTGTTAGATATTTTCAATTTATTAGGTTGGGGTAAAACATTATTATATAACTCTTGCTTATTATGCAATAGAATTTATTCTTTATTATGTTCATTCCAAGATTGTAATAGAATGTATTCTTTATTAAGTTCATTCCAAGATTGTAATAGAATGTATTCTTTATTATGTTCATTCCAAGATTGTAATAGAATGTATTCTTTATTATGTTCATTCCAAGTTTGTAATAGAATGTATTCTTTATTATGTTCATTCCAAGATTGTAATATAATTTATTCTTTATTATGTTCATTCCAAGATTGTAATATAATTTATTCTTTATTATGTTCATCCAAAATTGTGATAGAATTTATGTACATTTTAATGTTAAAAATAGATTTTGTTATAAAATTTATATTTTTATACAAAATATGCAATACAAATTATTCATTTCATGTGCTTTTGTTTCTTTTTACTGCATAATAATCCAACGATTTTTGACTGTCACTAAAAAAGTATGAAGAGTTGGGTAGGGACGAAAATTTAGTCTTGTAGCGGCTACAATATGCCTACTCTTTTCAGAAATCTACATCCGAGGTCTTTAGCGTGCAGGGAGCATGACACTCTCAAAACACGTTACCCACTATGGTCCAAGATCAGGTTTTCCTTATAAAACCTAACAACCCCCAATTGAGAGGCTGCCTCTATCCACTAACCAGAGACACACAGAGCAGCTAATAGAGCAGGGAAAATCAATAAATATCATATTTATGTGATATGTGGTTGCTAAAATGTCACATAAGATGTATTGATGTGAGATAATGTCACATGACATATTGATGTGATATGTGGATAATAAAATGTCACATGACATTGGTGTGATATGTGGATACTAAAATATCACGACATATTGGTGTGATATGTGGATACTAAAATGTCATATGACATATATTGATGTGATATGTGGATGCCAAAATGTCACATGACATATTAATGTGATATATGGATGCCAAAATGTCACATGACATATATAGGTGTGATATGTGGATGCTAAAATGTCAAATAACCTATCTTGATTTTATATGTGGATGTTTAAATTCATGTAACCACTAAATAGAATGAACCAAGAACAATACATAATTGAGAAACAAAGCAGATTAAAAAAAAAAAATATTGTTAGTGCCATCGCTGTTGTTTGTCTGAAAATCAAATATGTCTCTGTCTTGACTTCGAGCATCTGTGATGTAAAGGCTAGTATTCTCACCACATGTGTGGTAGATCATGAGTTCGAGTCTTAGTTTAACCAAGGTCTATAATATTGGTATTTGCTACTTCTCCACGTAGCACCCAGCATTAAGAAGTAAGAGCAAAGATTGATTTGGCCGAGAATCAGAATGGAGTGACATGTCTACCCGCAGACTGTTGCTTCAGAGAGTTAGCACTATAAAAATCAATTTAAGCGTGCTGGTCTAGTATAAAGCGGACATCATCATCTCATTGAAATGTAACTTGTAAGAGCTGAAAAATTGCTGACTTGGTGTTAAACAACAATCACTCACTCAGTTGAGCAACAAAAGCCGCAGACAAAAAAGTCAAAAGTACTTAAAGAACCATCCAATCAACATTGCTACCAAGTTTGGTTCCTAATGGCCCAGTAGTTTCAGAGAATAAGATTAAAAACAGACAACACCCTTTTTGACACATTTGGGCCTCTTGTATCTTTTATATCCATCTGATCAACAACAAAAAAACATATAAATACTTTATAGAGGACCATCTAATGAACATTCCTACCAAGTTTGGTTCCAATTGGCTAGTGGTTTCAGAAAAGAAGATTAAAATGTAAAAGTTTACGTACGACAACAAGTGACGACAATATCGCACATGACCCTTTAGGTCAGGTGAGCTAACAATGCTGACAAACATCTAGAAAGGGAGCAAATTAATGTGAATTCTTCAATGATGATAAAATACGACCAAAAGACATAACCAGTAGAACTAGTACAGGACAAAATCATGGGCAATATGTATGCTGTGGGACACAATTTCTTTGGTTCATATTGAGCAGTTCTTGGTGTCTTTTAGTACACACTTGGAAATCGATTTGATTTTGATTGATTTTTGGTGTTTTAACGCCACTTTCAGCAATATTTCAGATATATCATGGCAACCAGTTTTAGTGGTGGAAGAAGCCGGAGTACCTGGAGAGAACCACTGACCATGGGCAAGCAACTGGTATAAAGCTTTATCACTTGTGGCTGCGAGTAGAGTGCACCTTTTTTTTTTGTAATTTACAAAGCTGGGTGTGATAGGCTTGTATGAGTTGTTAGGTAATCCTACTACCTAACTCATTGAGCCAGCCCGGCCATTTACTTGGAAATTGAAGACAATCATTTTATAGTTAATTTTACTTTCAACATAAAATGTTGTCTAAATACAAATTATCACAGATTATATTACAAATCAGAAACGAAACAATATTGAAACAGCAAGCAGATTACAAGAAGCCTAAATTAAAAAAAATGCTCTTCTGACTGAGGCATTAATCTGTAATGTTAAGATTATACAGAAATAAAACATCTGTAAAATGAAAATTTATCCCACAAAAAAATCAACCTTGCCATACTTATAAAGATTAAAAATACTCAAGACAAATCTGTTATATAATAGTCAAATAATATTTCATAAAATAGGTTACTAAATAAATATATGTATATAGGACGGAATGTATTTAAATTAGGACGAAAAATACATATTGGCTATTCCATTGAGAAGCCTACGATGGGGTAGAAAGGAGTTAAAAAATAACCTACGCCCAACATAGTCTTGTGATTTTGATTATTATTTTCAATGCGCAAAAAATAATAATATATTGAGGTCCAAACCATGATAAAAAAAAAAACCCTCCCTATCCCAACCACAGTATATGATAATGGAATAGTCCTAAATTTTAAAGTTTGTTTCAAATATGTATTGAGCAAATAAAAATATAATAATAACAACATAAAAAACAACATCTATAAATATTTAGCAAGAAAATCAATGGAATGTAGACACAACCTTTACATTAAGCATTTGAGAACATTAGTAAACTAGATATCATCGAGATGGAATCCATCTCTGTGGGCCCCGTCATAAATAACTTGTGGTAAAAAATTTGTAAGGACTTGAGTTAACCTCAGTAATAAAACACTTTTGGAGATAATTGATTCATTTGAAAACTATAAAGTTCAAGATCAACAGTTGATTTTTTCCCTGTATTGCCTAGCTTTGCCCTGCTGGATTTAGTGTTGTATTTATGAATCAAGTAATACCAATCCATCAAGTGGTTTCAGAGAAGAACATGAAAATGTCAAAAGTTTGTTACGGTAAATCACTAATTTGACCTTGAGGTCAAAGGTCACCAACAATAGTATGTGACACATTGTCTGGTGGTGGTCTACCTACATGCCAAATATGAAAAGCCTATCTTGAACGACAAAAGTTACAGCCCAGACACTATTTGTTATGGACGCAGGGACCGATTTGACCTCGAGGTCAAAATTCAAGGTCAAAGGTCACCAACAATGGTATGCGACATGATCTGGAGGTGGTCTACCGACAAAAAAGTTACAGCCCGGACACAGGGAACGATTTGACATTGAGGTCAAAATTCAAGGTCAAAGGTCACCAACAATGGTACGTGACACATCGTCTGGAGGTGTTCTACCTACATGCCAAATATGAAAAGCCTATCTTGAATGACAAAAAAGTTACAGCTCGGACACGATATGCTATGGACGAAGGGACCGATTTGACCTTGAGGTCAAAATTAAATGTCAATGGTCACCAACAATGGTATGCGACGACACATCGTCTGGAGATGGTCTACCTACATGCCAAATATGCAAAGCCTGTCTTGAACGACAAAAAAGTTACAGCCCTGACACGATTTGTTACAGATGGACGGACACACTAATCACTATAGGGCATTTGCCACAAAGTGGCGGGGCCCTAATTACCTCCCTTGAAAGAGTTAGAAAAATCAATTAATTAGAATCAATATTACATTAGCTCCCTTTCCTAACTTGCTTATCTCCCTTTTATCCTGTAGGGCCCAACAGAGTTTTCTCTTTGCTCTCACAAAGACACATACAATATGTATATTAAGGATTTCTTTTAAACAATGTACATTAAAAATGTTTGGTCTAGACGAAGAAAAAAAATATCCAACATAAATAATATACAACTGACATAGAAAAATGTTACAGTGATATTAAAGCCTACAAAATCTAATGCACTATTTTATCTACAGTTTTGATGGAAAAAAATGTTACATTGTTACAATAGTCCCACACTATCAGGCCACTTCCACCCAAGGCTACCCTTCTTGTCAAGCCCAAGGTTTCAGATGCTCTATAGTAAAATACTATTAACTTGTCCTCCTCAAGAGAGGTTACCTGACTTATAAGGTCACGTCCACCAAAGGCTAACCTTCTTATCAAGCCCAAGGTTTCAGATACACTGAGATAGTAAAATACTATTAACTTGTCCTCCTCAAGAGAGGTTACCTGACTTATAAGGCCACATGTTCATTACAGAAGGCGTGGTCTTGTAAGAGGGGGACTACTGTACTATATTTCACTTCACTGTCACGAACACACAATGTATATTTTCAAGGTCCCCACAGTACATGGCTGAACCTTGCCAAGAATTTTGCTTCATGACGTACAGCAAAATGAATGGATAAAATAGACCTTTCCCTGATATATATACAACTGATGGATTCTCCCTGAAAATAAAGCTATGAACTTATACTAGAGACAAAACAACAGAAAGCTCAATATACAAACACAATGAAACCTGTCTAAGGTAAACTTGTATATACAAGAATCATGTGTAAACAGAACATCACATTTAGTCCCATTGTATCTGAAATATTGTAAATTTAACCTGTTAAATCTGAACACCTGTCTATTCAGGAAAAAAAGTTTGTCCTTATGATATTTGCAGTCTGTCAAGCACTTTTTGGCTTAAAAAAAATTAGGAAATTAGGAGGGTTTTTAGTTAAATATCAGGAATTTTTTTTATATAAAAAGTGATAAAACCATACCAAAAAACAAAAAATGGCCACCTTCCTCCCCTCTAAGTAAGAGCTTTCAGGCCATAACATATAAATTTAAGCATGGTGTTTTTGATTCCAGATGAAGGTCATTATCAGAATGTCAGAATGTAATTCGCCGGCTAAAAGGTCTTACTTAGGCCATTTTCCTCACCTCCTTTTATTGATAAGATGCTTTACACTAAAATAATTTCAACATATTATTATGTTATTTTTTTTTGTGGGGAAAAAGTTCAAAATCAGGAGTTGTAAGGAGTTTATCTAACAAATTCAGGAAAAAATCAGGAAAATCAGGAGTCGCTTGACAGACTGTATTTGGTTTAAACAGGTTTCACTATAAAGTAAAACCAGTCTATAGTGAACCTCCTTGTGTTCGGAATATACAAGTGTTCGCTTTATACAGGTTAAATTACAGGGAGGATTTCCTATGTTGGGACATTATCAAAGTTTGGCGTAAATGTTAATAAATTTACAGAGAAAATCATCAAATGAAAACGTATCTATTACAAGTGATTAAAAACAACTAGAATCGTCACTCGTATCCATGAACACACAATTTATAAGTTTCCATTCATATTATTTAGCCTCTCCATAAATCTGGCAAAACACAATTATATAACATCTCAACTGTCACAGAAAATTACTAATTACAAACAAACACATGATACGCAACATTACCATATAAGGATGTAACGAAAAATGACTATTTTCCAAATATTACTGATCTAAGATGAGTGGAATGTAATATACTGTACATTTGAAACCGGTTTAAACCGAATCTTGAATAAACCAGAATCCTACCGAGCTTAAATATTGAAGTCTAGTACCCTACAATTTTGAATATTTTATGCAATGTTATTTCATTTCCAGCAACACAAGAAAAAAATAATACATTATTAAAATCAAATGTTCCACGTATTGTGCAGAATATTAGCAAACTCCATATCATTATCAATACTGATACTAAGTCCTTCATAATATTCTTCAAATTCTACGTAAGATATTTCTTCTTGATTTGGTGAAGATTGTATACCATCTAAGAAAGCTTTAAGACTACTAACGCCTGGTGTAGCACCTGAAAAGAAATATAAAATAATATATGAAATAAATTTGTCACATAGGTGTCGTAGACATCAAGTTTTAACCGTGTCTGTCCATCAGCATGTCCCACATTTGGCTTCTGCTCAATAACTTAAGTTTCCCTTCAGCAGATCATTTGAAATTTATACAAAAGGTCAAAGACCATAAAAGACAGGCCAAGTTCAATTTTGTATTTTACCACCTTTTCCATACTGAAGTTATGCCCTGTTTTAGCTGGAAGCAGGGACATCCATAACCCATGGACACATTCTTCCATTTTTTATTCAATATAATTGACAATGCAAGACACACCAAACAATACCATTGAAATAACCAGAATACCTTTATTTAAGCTTGAGAACACCAATTAATTTGGATACAATTGACGTGTAAATGTATTTTCAATACCTGATATAAAGTTCTGATTTCTTGCGCCTTTGTTTTACTCGACACTGATTAGCCTAACACTGTACAGTTATATCAGTTATTTTTGTCACATCTTTGAATCTGTGCGTACTTATGTAAAAAGTGTCTGTGACTGCTATAAGTTTGATTCCCGACAGTGAGTGGCAAGGTATAGTCAAAACAACCTAATTTTTTATGCTCTCGCCACTAGCATCAGATGCATCAAGTTTTATCCATGTGTGTAAGTTCTTCCCTTCGTACATTCCTGTCACATTTGGTTACCACTCAATAATTTAAGTTCCCCTTAAGAAAATCATTTGTATTTTATACACGAAGTCAAGGACCATAAAAGGAAGGCCAGTTCAATTTTGTACTCTTCCACTTCTTCAATTCTAGAGTTATGCCCCCCTGTTTCCTTTTATGGTCCCTAATCTGGTTAATAAACTTCAAATGATTTGCTTCAGGTGAACCAAAGTTTTATTGAATGTAAACTAAAGCTGATCATATCTAGGAATATGGGTAAAACTTTTGTTACTTTTGTTTTATAATGTGCATGTGCATAGCACATTGTCTTTTCTGTGTATTAAAGTCTGAGGTGAGATATTGCCACCAATTCCTATTTGAACTTCTGTTTTGTTTTTCTTTATTTTTAGAAATATTCAATATATTATTTACAATTTAACAATCCTTACCTTGTTTGTATGGAGGTTGGAAGCTAGCGTTGAAATATTTTCTTATTTCATTGATGGTTATTGTTCCTCTTTTCTGAGAATCTATTTTTCTAAATGCCTGTAATAATAATAAGAATAATTTATATACAATAAAACCTGCCCATGTGGTCACCTCTATTAAGCAGTCACCAGAAAGGTCACATTCATCTTGTCCTGTCATAGAAGTGTCATATGAATTGAACCCTTTTAAAAGGTCACCTGTCTTATAAGGCCATTTTTTCTTTGTCCCAAAGGTGACCTCTTAATGCAGGTTTGACTGTAGTCTAATTCTTAATTCTGTTTAGGGTTATGGTGTCTAACACCACTTTCAATAATATTTCAGTTATATCGTGGTGGTCAGTTTTATTGGTGGAGAAAACCAGTGTTTCTGGAGAAAACTAAAGACCTGTCGCACGTCACTGACAAACTTCATCACATAATGTTGTATCGAGTACATCTTACCATGAGCGGGATTCGAACTCACAACTTTAGTTTAAACTTTTATCTAATATTGAAAAACATTTTTCGGCTATTTTTAAATCTCTTATTATTTTGTACGAAAATTATTGGTATTTCCTCAAAGTCATGTATAGAAAAAAATATATCTCATTTTTGCATAGAAAGTCTATATAGCGGTATATGTAACACATTTGACCAACCGTGACAAAGTAAATGAACCATGAACATGAGGTCAACTTACGGCAACAGGTATATCATGAGGAAAATGTGTGGACTCATTATGATGGATATACAAAACAAAACTTAGCCACCACCACCACCACTGTAAAACCAATACCCATGCTTTGCCAGGGAAGACATTATATATCATGCCACTACTAGTTTATAATATAGACAATATATGTACCATACTTTCTGCCCCAAAAGTCACTCCTTTATTTAAGACGCAGGTAAAAAAATAAGAGATTTTTTATTGCTTTTGTACATACACAAGTCGTCCCTTTAAATAAGATGTAGGGTCTAGAATACTTTCAATGACAAATGACAACCTATTTTTGTACATTGTCTGCAAATATAAAATTTATTTGTATCCTGTAGATTCTGAGCCAACCAGTCTGTGCTTAATGTTGTGTGCTTAGCTAAGAAGCAGCAAATACTAATTTGTTCATCTTTGCTTTGATCCAACTGGGGTTCGACCCCACGATCTACTGCACTCAAGGCGAGCAAGCTAACCATTACATCACTGATGCAGTTTGAAGAATCAAAACTATGTACTGAAACTTAAAATTTTTTAATTAAATTTAAGAATATTCACCTTTCTGACTAGGTTTTTACGAGATTCTTCCATTTCACCTATGACACCTCTCATATAGATACTATAATCCAACTCCCCCCTTTCATCTGGATCTAACACATCAAAAATACAATCTAAGTCCTGAAAAAAATTAATATTAATAAATTAATATCATAATATTATTCAATACAGTATACATAACCTGAACATTTTTTTAACCTCCACCTTGTTATTTCCATTAGGGATAGGAAGAGATTTAAAAATTTTGTATCATGTGTTGTGGGTCATCATCCATGGTATTGTTCCCATTAAAATTATGCCAGAATAATGTAAAAGGTATGCTATAATTGTGGCTCAATTTGTAAACTCGTATATTACTTTCATACATTTTTGGATGTAAAAAGCCCTTATATCATTTTTTTCAGTCTTACAAATATTAAAGAATATATTCTTCTAATTAGTAAGGGCTGTTCCATTTAAGTCTACCTGGGAGGGGGGAATGCCATTTTTTTTTTATTTTTCTGTTGGTTGTGGGGGTGAAACCATATTTTGTTATGTTGTGTGGTTTTTTTTTCTATTGGTGGGGGGGGGGGTCTAAAATAAGTGGCATTCACCCTCTGCCAGGTATATTCAAATGGAACAGCCCTAAGTGATTGTTGCTCAGGTTTCAGCTATATCATGACACGAACAAGTTACTTTTGATGAAATTATGGTGATTCCTGTGTTTGACTAGATCAACACGCTGAGCTAGATTTTAAAGTGCTAGCTCAATAAAAACTTTCGAGTATGAGTTTTGTATTCATACTCCTAAATCATCAAATCAAAATGGAGTATATAATTTATGCAGTATTCTGATTATTCTAATTCTTGAGTATGAGCATAGACTTGTACCCAATAATTTTACGAACACATACCTGAGGAGGCAACTCTATATGGTATGTAAATAGTCCTTTTTCTAACTCAAATTTATACAGTATGCCTGACCCCGATTTGTCCAGCTTTCTGTAATATCTTCCAAGGCCTGTTATTGTTTTTATACCTCGCTTTGTCAATCTTTCCCTTACAGCTTCTGCAAAAATAAATTAAATCATGTAAGTTAAAAAAACAACTTTTTTTCCCCATATTTTCACAGCAAATTATATGATGATAATATGAGGCACCATTATATTTATGTTGAGTAAAACGTACAATGGAGGTTGTCAAAGGGAATGGTCAAACTGGATATCACTAGGAACTAGAATCAGACTAGATACCACCACATAATGGTCAAACTGGATATCACAAGGTACTAGAATCAGACTAGCTACCACCACATAATGGTTAAACTGGACATCTATCACAAGGTACTAGAATCAGACCAGCTACCACCACATAATGGTTAAACTGGATATCACAAGGTACTAGAATCAGACTAGCTACCACCACATAATGGTTAAACTGGACATCTATCACAAGGTACTAGAATCAGACTAGCTACCACCACATAATGGTTAAACTGGATATCTATCACTAGGTACTAGAATCAGACTAGCTACCACCACATAATGGTTAAACTGGATATCACAAGGTACTAGAATCAGACTAGCTACCACCACATAATGGTCAAACTGGATATCACAAGGTACTAGAATAAGACTAGCTACCACCACATAATGGTTAAACTGGATATCTATCACTAGGTACTAGAATCAGACTAGCTACCACCACATAATGGT
>MJUT01003782.1:398517-417901 GCA_002080005.1 Gigantidas platifrons | reverse complement strand
GGTTGTGCCTTTCCTCTTCATCTACATCAGTAATTTTGAAGTAAACCCTCTCTTTCTTCTTCAGTGTATCTGGTAAGGAGTGTTGACCTCTGGTTTCAATAATCAATTGATTTCCCTATGTATAAAATATTAAAATAACAAAAGATTTGCTAAATCTGAAAACTAATTTTCTTTCTCTTATTCTACAATGTAATTTAAAGATCATGTGACAGTGAACAGTTTTAACCTTTGTCAATTGTCATGTGAAATCTCTGACATAATCTTCAACTTGTTATAGGTGGTCAGTATTTAGTAGAATTAGTGATTGATTGATTGATTGATTGATGTTTAACGTCCAGCGAGCAATTTTTCAGCTATATTCAGGACGAGAATAATTTAAACGCCACGGGACTCAAAACAAGGAAATATGATGGGTAGGGACGGAGAATTTTGCCAGTACAACAGGTCTCCTATGGACCACTCATCATGAGCATAATGCTCATAATGAGCTGTTACACTGGGTTCTTTAACGTGCGAAGAGGGTGGCAATCTCTCAACATGGGACCTCAGTTTTATTTACGTCTGATCCGAAGGACGGGATGGTTGTCAATTTATACATCCCGCACAACCGACGGATGCCCCTTCAAGCCGAAGAAGCTCTCAGTCCCATTTCTATACTCCGGGGTTGACCCCTTTTAGAGGACTAGTGCCTCTAGGACGGAAAAAACCTGGTACCTATTCTACCCCCGGCACACCCTCTGGGAGGAGGTTTAGTAGAATTTAAGAATACCAATTACAAAAGCATAGTAACATGTACTTAACATAACATATATGGCATGAACCAATTGAGGATGAAAATCAAATTTTAATATTATTTTACATATCTTGAAGTGTATGTGTAACATTAAATAGTGTCCACCCTTACAATTGTCTCCTATGATAAAGTCTGAGGACGGAATAAAGCACAGCTATGACTTCGTTCGGTCTGTGTAAGGTTTTTCATTACAAATATAACACAACCGGACACAATTTCACAGGACTTACTAGTTACATATGCAAAAATCTCTGACATATTTCACCCTTTTGTTTTTTTCCATTGCTTCTCATAGCTACTGTAATCACCATGTTTATGTTGTCCTTCATTTTTCATATTTTTTTGTGAAAGTGTGAGATCTTTTTAAGTGAAAGTCAATCTGTGCATGTTTCTTTATTTTTTTTTTATATCTGCCATTGGAGATCAAATTATCTATTAACCAATTTAACCACGCCTGTATTTCCATTGGCACTATGTCACGGTCTTTTTTGTGTTCAATGATCTGAGGTGAAAGGATCGTCGTTCATTTTGTTGGTATTCTTGGGACTTGTTAAACCATTACTGTTTAAACTTTCTTTTATAATGAGGGCCCGGGTGGCTCAATGAGTTAGGTAGTATGATTACCTAACAACTCATACAAGCCTATCATCAATACGGCGTGGGTTCGCACCCGGCTTTGCAGCCGCAAGTGATAAAGTTTACCAGTTGCTTGCCCATGGTCAGTGGTTCTCTCCGGGGACTCCGGCTTCTTCCACCACTGAAACTGGTCACCATGATATAGATGAAATATTGCTGAAAGTGGTTTTAAAACACCAAAAATAAAAAAAATAAATCTTTTATAATGGAAGTTCAAATTCTATGGACAAAAATACTTTTGACATTACAAGTGATTCAAAATTGTACAAAACAAAAAGCTTACAGAATAAATGTCCATTAAGTTGTAAGGATCGTCTTCCCGTGGTCCTTCTAGGTGGGCATATCTTCCTCGAACAATAAATGGCAAGGCTTTAGCACTGCAGATAAATACACATAAAAATAGAATTAATAAATTGTTATCGATTGCATTTTGATGGAATGTAAAATGATAAGACCTTGATATGATATCTAATAAAATAACAAGTTTTGAAACAGAAGGCAAGGATTTAAAACTCTTCAATCTTAGTGTTATGGGTTTTAAACAATGCTTGCTTTACATACATAAAAGCAATTCTTCGATTCATTCATAAATATATTCTACTTTTGTAGAAATTACATAAATATATGTAAGATTTTATATTCAAAGAAGGCAACCACACATATATAAATAAAACAAATATACCTTTTACCAAACTGTCTGAATTCATATATGGTGAGCGTGTTGTCAAAATGAAAAAAAAATCCTGTTAATTCTCTCATAGCATCATGTCCATTTCTGTAAACAAATTAAAAACATCATTAGTATTTAATTACACCCCCTATCATTAAATAGATCATTAATTATTTCTAAAAAAAAAAATCAATTGAATGTTGTACTATCTTCTTCCAACTGTATAATGATGGAGATTCTCTGTCAGGACTGAACATCAGTCTTGTGGTTCTAGAACTTCAGTGTTGGAATTTCAAACTCATACTAAAAAAAAAATCATCCAATCAGAATTTAGAGGTAATAGTAACGAAGTTGTACCACAAAATGGTTGTGATAAAATTTCTTCAACATACAAAAAAATGCAATATAAAATTTCCTCAACAAAATGTGTTTGGAAATTATGTGATTGATTGATTTTTGATTGATTTTTGGTGTTTAATGCCATTTTCAGCAATATCATGGCGACCAGTTTTAGTGGTGGAAGAAACCGTAGTACCCGGAGAGAACCACCAACCATGGGCCAACAACTGGTAAACTTTATCACTTGCGGCTGCGAGTTGAGTGCACCCTTTTTTGTAATTTACAAAGCCGGGCGCGAACCCATGCCGTTTTGATGATAGGCTTGTATGAGTTGTTAGGTAATCCAACTACCTAACTCACTGAGCCACACAGGCCCTTTGGAAACTATGTGTTTGGTGTTCGGGCTATACTGGTTAAATTGACAAAAATTTCCTACATTAAGAGTTTATTCAAAGTTCGGTTAATACAGTATTCCGGTTTATTCAGGGTTTGGCTTAGACCTGTTTCACTGTATGAAATACAGTTTGGGAACTACCACAATTTGAACATGTGATAAAATCATGAAACAATCACAGAATTTTTCCAAAAGCAGTTTTTATTGTACTTTTAATTATATTGCTTACCTAGTCAGAATCCTCGCTCCGAATCTGACTCGTTTTGATAACATATTTTCTGTGGTAGTATTCTTTGTTCTTATTCTGAAAAAAAGGAAAAAGAAAATGTACCAGAATATCATATCTGTTCATAATTGATTGATTGGTGTTTAATGCCAACTTCAGCAATATTTCAGTTATATCGTGGCATTCTATTGGTTCAGAACGCCACAATATAACTGAAATATTGTTGGAAGTGGCATTAAACACCATAAACCAAACCATCTATCTGTTCAAGAGTTTCTTAGAGACTAAAAAGGAAATAAAATGTATAGTCTTCTTTGAAATTAAATATTAGCTGCTTCTTGAACGAAAACAATATTTCTCGCATTTTCATATTCTGTGTATTGTCAATATACACCTTGTGCCAAAAAAAATTACATTGGCTCATAGCAATTCTTATAAATCATGAAAATAGCTGAAATTTTGATAATTTTTAGTATCCATGAACATTTTTGTTGAAACTTATGAAAGACCAAAATGTCAGAAAAATTGAGAGGATCCATAATATTCTATTATTTGCTACATGATATGAACCATTTGTGGCCATATTGTTAGCCTTATCATGTCTCCAATGTTAATTTATTTCAAGGTATTGGCAAGGTGTACTGAATACAACTTTAAGTGAAAATTTGTGTCCTTGATTTACGAAAGGTTAGTGGTTATACAGCAAACATGCAAAGCTAAGATTATACCAAAGCAGTGTCCTATCTACATTCTATATGGATCAGAATGCTGGAGGATGACAGAGAAAGATCTAACGAAACTGTCTACTTTTCACACCAAGAATCTTAGGTATTCTCAGAATATTCTGACCAAGAAAAATATCCACCGAAGATCTGTTGAAGCAGTGTAATATCGAAGGCATGACTACCATACTATTAATACGAAGATGGAAATGGATTGGCCATGTCATAAGAAAAGACCAGGATTCCATCACAAGAGTGGCCCTTCATTGGACACCAGAAGGGGAAAGAAAAAGAGGAAGACCGAGAAATACATGGCGAAGAACAGTCGAGGCTGAAATGATGAAGTGGAACAAGACATGGGGAACTCTTGAAAAGATGGCATAATACAGGCAGGAATGGCGATCCTTTGTTGCTGCCCTACATGCCAACGGCATTACGGGCGGTAAGTAAGTAAGTGGTTATCATCAGGTACTCCAATTTCCTCCCATCAATAAAATTGACAGTCATGATAATTTCCTCCCATCAATAAAATTGACAGTCATGATAATTTCCTCCCATCAATAAAATTGACAGTCATGATAATTTCCTCCCATCAATAAAATTGACAGTCATGATAATTTCCTCCCATCAATAAAATTGACAGTCATGATAATTGCCTCCCACCAATAAAATTGAGTCATGATATAACTAAAATACTGCTGCAAATGAACATAAGCACCCATATTCATATGTTCAGATCCTTCAACAAAACAAATTGAAAACATACATATGAAAATTTAAGGCATAGAGGTATGGAAATTCAATATAAAATAATTTTAGCTTAATACTCTCCTGGATTTCCCTATATAACCCAGTGATACTGATCAATACTCACTTTGTATCATGTAACATCCTTTGACTCCCCCTATGAGGCCTCTCTGATACAGGTACGCTTATTCTGCTGTTTTGATCTGGATCACTTATAACAGCTCTGTAATAGACAAGTTGCAATTATTTATAATATTCTAATTTCCTGCTTGTAAATTTGCAAAGTAATAATTTTATAACAGAATCCTAACAAAAAATATTTGTTTATCATATTTTTTTGGGGGTCATATTGGGGAACACACAAACATTAAGCCCTTTTTTTTTTATATACATGTATAAATAATTAAGAAATCGATGTCTTACCTTGAAAGTTGGTCTATCATAACTGTTTCAATCAACTTTTGTTTCTTGTTATACTCTAGTAATTCCTCCTGTAAATAAATATACAATGAAATGGTGAATTATGTCTAAATTAACAAAGTGAAAACTGAGAAAGTAGAAAACCAAAACATAATTTTATCAATAAGTCTGTATGTTATAAAATCCAAAAACTGTCTATTCCTCATAGAATCTGGATCCACCTAGAGATTACCTTAAATGAGATTAACTCTAAATTTAGGCATGTTCATGTTTTATTACATTATTTGTGTTTGCTTGCAATAGTGGTGTCTAACACATATTGTGTTGTGTTTTTGTTTTGTTTTTCTTCATCTTGTGTGCCCTATGTTGCCAGTTTCTCTGGATTGTCCATTTCTGATTGCCCCTTCGTTATTCTCTAACATTTATTCAAACCAGTATTCTGAGAGTATTACTAAATCAATACTTGTTCGCTACAGACTGCAGCTATATCTGAAGACCAGCATGCATTATTATCATGGAAGGTAACTTCAACTTGATCAGTAAATTCTCATAACATGACTAAATACCAAAAATGTACGAAGTACAAAAAACTGTGTGAAAAAAGTACAATAGTGTAACACATTTTTGCAGTCATATTTAAAACAGATAAAGGAAAATATAGATTGGGCCTAGAAATTTGTTGCTACAATGCAAAGAAATTGACATTCTCCAAACATGGGTAACAATGTCCAATGAATGTTGACTGTCCATTTGCAGTAGAGACACCAATGGACACTCCTGTAGAAAGGGTCATTCCCTGCAATCTGTAGCCCCTATGTCCTATTTCAATACCTGCTGATTCATTCACTCAAGTCTGGTTTCACTATTTCAAATCGATGCTTTGGTAACATTAGAAGATTTCTTTTTCTCCATGCAACTACAAGATACAAAAAAACTGTAACAAGAACAAAATAGTCATTAAATTTACACAACTACTCAATAACACTTACAGCATCCATCTTTTTTAACATTCCTGCCTGAGACATTGGTTTCCTTTTAGACCAGCTTTGGTCTAAGAAGTCCTCATCCTCTACTTCTTTCCTAATTTCTCCATAGGTCTTCTTTTTCATGTGGCGAATTTCTTCATCCACATCATTCTGTAAATGGAAAAAAGAAGTTAAAAACATAAATCAAAATTCAAAATAGGAAATAGGAATAACCTCTTTATGTCAAAGGCAAAGTCACTAACAAATTTCACTTTAAAATAAACCACATCAATGGTGTAATAGTTAGCGTGTTCACCTTGAGTGTGGATTCAAACCCCCGTCGAGTCAAACCAAAGACTATAAAATTGGTATTTAATGCTTCTCTGCTAGACATGAGAAATTCAGATTAACAATGAGATTAAGATAGATTAGACCAAAGATAAAAAAAACATCTGTTTTCAATAACATTCCTAAAAAAAGTACCGGTAGGCAAATTTTTTATTATTGATAATTTTTACCTAGGTTAAACAGAACAAGAGTCTGACGTATAAAAGTACTTATCCAAAAAGGGAAATAAAAGCTTGATAGGCACAAAAAAATTAGGATCGATAGGGTTAGTGGAAGCACAGGTTTTTTTTCTTGCCTAAGTGGTTAATGACTGCTAGACTTATTGGAAGAGGAAAGTCCAAATAGTTATAAGAAATTGACAGCTGAAACCACTAGTCTTGGATATGTTTCTGAAAACATTTACAGTTGAGGTGGGTATTGAGGATCAAACCCACATCTGACATTGGTGTTAGGCATGTGGTCAGAAGTCGACAACCATAATCACGAAACGTCTAAAAAAACCACTTTACTTTTACAGGAAGGAGAACATAAACATGGACATTACAAAAGTTGGATCAGTGGATGTTTATGATTATTTGACTACTAGCTAATTAGATAGAATCTCTAGATACCATTATTTATAAGATTCTAATATGTAAATTACAGAAAAATGTTAGTAAAACACTTACATCATTAATATTCAATTGTTTAGTATGTGTTTTATACGATTCCTTCATCTCATCTTTATATTGCTGGTATAATTGCTTATGTTGATCTCCTGGTTCAGGTAGATCTTCTGGAACTGGTTGCCTATCCCAAGCTGTAGGCTGTTAAAAACAACAACCCGAGTATGCTTTACTATGCAAATTTGTGACAATTTACTCTCTTGAAATTTCAACATTTTAAAAATTGTTGAATTATGGGTAATTCTATTTAGTCAAGTACAGTATTTAAATGATGTTACACAAGTGGTCAGTCCTTAGTAGGCCATTCACACATTTCTAATCTCATTCTAAAAATCATATACTTTTACAAGAGTTATTTCCCTTATATCTAGACAACATGTTGTTTATCAATGCAAGCAGTCTGTGCCAAAAACTTTTTCAACAACTAGCCCAGGGGGCAAGTCAGGTCCCACAATTCACTAGCCCTTCCTGATTTTAACTAACCCAAATAAAAGATATAAATTGTGTTTAATTTTTATTGAATAATTCCTTTTTTATTCTTCATAGTGTATTAGTCCTTCAGAAAGTGTTTCATTTTATTAAAAAAAAGTTCATGTTCCGAAATCAAATTGTACAGACAGCAACGTACATGGAAACGAAAAAAGCGTGCCGTCAACTCGAGGAAAAGTAAATGTGATAATTTTTTTAGAAATAGTCATTTATTAGCTAAGAACATCGATCAAAAACATTATCTTATATAAATCAGGGTCTTATATACCACCCCGTTGTACGAGGAGTCCGGAGATCTTCCTAGTTGGCAGGTGGATCGTTGTTGGAATATTTTTATCGGTAATTAGTCGTATTATCAAAACGGAATTTCTCTGGATGTTCCTCTTGTTAACCACGATACAAAGCATATTCTGAACTTCAGGTGAACTCCACGAGGTTAACAATGTGACAAATGCATTTGTAAGGGTAAACAAACAGCGGCGAGACGTTCACGCATACAAATAATCGTACCAAGAAGTTATCTGAATACTCAGAGCTTTTTTCGTAGATAAAGGTCATCGACTTTCACTAGCCCATTCGGGCTAGCATTATAAAGCTTTAACTAGCCCTCTCGTTGTTTTACTAGCCGCGGGCATCGGGCTTGTGGCTAACGTCGCAGACTGTGCAAGAGAATTTTCCTTTACTGTAGACATTCTGCACTTTGTAAAGTTGTAAACAGTTAAGATTATATGCTTGTATTAAAATATGATGTAATATAATGCGACTAGTACATAAACAAGTCTTTGTCCTTACTCCTTGATGCAGTTTGCATAGCAGAAATGTAGCAAATATAGTCTTCAGTTTGAACAAACCAGGAATAGAATCCACAATCTACCGCACTTGAGAAAAGCATGCTAACCACTACGCCACTGTGTAAATATGGCTTATGAATATATATCAATAAACAAAATTTAAGTAGGCAACAAAAATACATGTCAAAGTTGTTCTACAGTTAGATTAAATTATTATTGTGATCAGTTCTGGTATTAAAGTGCAGTGTAAACGTAAAAAATGTAGAACAAAAATACATAAGACATTGGTATGCTACCAAGGGAAACAACTCCAAACAAAATAAAAGTGAAAAACTTGACTCATTTTGTTACCAATAAATTTTGTTAGAAATTGTGAACCAATGCCTGTTAGTTTAGTGTCCATAGAATCATTGAAGTTGATATCTAGGTATGCAGAGCTGTAAATTTAAAATGAAAACAATAAATATCATATTCATCTTAAATAAATCTACCAATGAAAAAATTATTTTCAAACACAGATTGGAAATAAAATTTGAGTCATACAAGCACATAAAGACAACATTTAAAAGCCACATGATTCTAGTGTTTGGGAACATGCAAAAATGTGAAATATAAAATATCCTTTTTACTTATTTACCTCTCTAGTTTTGGGTTTCTCTTGTGTTGGTTCATCTTGTAGCTGTAGACGATATGGTGACTCATGTTGTCTTCCACTAGGTACCTGTGAAATAAAACAAATGGAAAGTACTTAAAAGGATAGTAAATTACATGTACATGTTAAACTGAAAAACAGTAACATATATTTAATACATAAAAGCCCATTCATTATAACTTAATAATATTTAACTTTAACAAATTAAGATCAGACTAATAAGAAGTCAAAGGAAAAAATAGACATTGATCCCTTTTGGTTATTCATATAATAAGTGTATCTTGGAAACAGTCAGAGCTACAACAAATCTGTTAGAATAGTTTAGATTGAATTTTTCTAAAGAATTCAATGAAAAAAATGCATTCAAATCTGACAAAAACGAGTTTTGACCTTGATTCCTTTTGTCTTCCTTTGACTCGTTTCATCTCAGCAACCATAAGAGCTAGATGAAATCTGTCTGATAAATGCAGTTAGGATATTTAATAAGGAATCTATTTCTAAAAAAATATCACAATAGGACTAAAAATAAAAATTTAATATTTTCGTTGTTGGCCCTATTTTGACCTCTTTATATCTCTTGGAACAGTAAGAGCCAAACAGAATCTTTTGGCATACTGCATAAAAAGAGAATTTTATAAGGAACAGACAAATATCATCAAAATTGGTTGAAAAATGGAGAATTTTTTTTTGCAGAAAATGACATTTTTAGTACCATGGGGGCTCTTGTCTCTGAATCTTGGATGTCAGATCGGAATGAAAAACATAAACTTTGTAGAGGATCATCCACTAAACATTTCTACTAAGCTTAGCTTCAATAGGACCAATGATTCCAGAGAGGAAGATTAAATTGTAAAAGTTTACGAACTACGGAACGAAATTTCATTTTTCAATGAAAAAAAATCAATCTCCTAATTAAAGAACTCTGACTTATTATATATTATACTTACCCGTGCTGACCTTACAGACTGCTGATAGCTTCTGTCTGTATCAGTTCCCCAGCTGTAAAAAAGTAAAAGATCATTCGATTAAGTTAAATAATTTCAATGATATTTTCAGAGTTTCCAAATCATTACATTTCCGAAATATAAACATTTTAAGGGATTTTTGTTGTCATAGAAAACTTAAATTAAAGCAGTCTGGCCCCGGCGCCACAAAACTTGAGAATTTACTTAAGTCTGAGAATATTCTCAAATAAGGAAATACTAAAATTTGATTGGCTGAGTTCCTTATTTGAGAACATTCTCAGACTTAAGTAAATTCTCAAGTTTTGTGGTGCCGGGGCCTGTACAGCTTGCCTAGTTCAGAGAGTAAGATCAATATTGGGTCTTATGATAAATTTTTACAAAGACAGATATCTCAGACTTTTAATAGCTTATATATACCCATTACATACATAGTGTGGTGGTACAAGACTTTGTATCAGGTCGAGTCTGTTGTGTGAACCAGTATCACTACGAGTCGCGAAAGCAACGAGTTGTCATGCAGTTAGTTCACGCAACAGACAAGACCTGATATAAAGTCTTGTACCAACACACTATGTATGTAAT
Organism: Gigantidas platifrons; assembly: GCA_002080005.1. Lineage (NCBI taxonomy): Eukaryota > Metazoa > Mollusca > Bivalvia > Mytilida > Modiolidae > Gigantidas > Gigantidas platifrons. The sequence goes on along the minus strand of MJUT01003782.1, from coordinate 407,497 downwards.
ACGTTTATCTAACATTTCAATAAAAATGAATTCTAAACAAATAACAAGGGTTGAATTAAAATTTGTACAATACTCTCAGGGAGAATACCTTTTGTGCAAAAATGCTGTCACGATATTTTTTACGTTCATTCACCAAAGTCAGGTTAGTGTGTTTTGTCTTACATTCCAATGATATGACGTCATATCAAAGTAGCTCGGCAGAAAACGTCTCGTGCAACGTTGCGCCATTCTTTTATCACCACAATGTGGCGATACAACATCTTGTATCAGACACCTTGTATCAGACAGGTGTGAGGTGACTTTCGTTAATTTCAAAGGAAAGCATACATAATGTTAGATAAAATATAATATAATGGTTGCCTTCATATAACAATGTAGTTAAGAGTGGCATAAAACAAGCGCTCCACTAATCATATTTATCAGAGAGGACAATAGAATTCCCTTTATTTGTAATTTGGACATTCTTCATTTGATACAGAAAATTATCAATCATCGGTCAGTGTGACATCAAACACATTGATGTTACCGTACTTTACGGCCTTGAAATACATAACTTGCTGCAATAATTTTCTGTCTCGACATTCATAACTGCTGTTATTCTAAATGTATTATAAGTAAACATGCCAAAAATCTACAACAACAAACCTAATGGTAGAAACTCCTGTTCTACCAGTGTCCAGTGGATAATCATAGACCTCAGGTAATACAGTCTTTGGTTCAGCTGTAAAACAATGTAAATCAAGTTCAGGAACTCTGTAAATAAAACAATTAAGGTTAGGATTAGGGTTATGGTGTTTAATGCCACTTTCAACAATATTTCAGTTATATCATGGCAGTCAGTTTTATTGGTTTGGTTTATGGTATTTAATGCCACTTTCAACAATATTTCAGTTATATTGTGACGATCAGTTTTATTGGTAGAGGAAATCGGAGTACCCGGAGAAAAACCACCGACCTGCACCAAGTTACTGACAAACTTGATCACATACAATGTAATGTTGTATTGAGTACACAATACTACAATTAACTCAAGCATATAAATAGATATGAATATATTATCACCTATAACAAAAAATTACTGAAGCTTTCATTTAAAAATTCTGTAAAATTTTGCTAGGTCAAAATGAAAGGGTCAAATATTTTATTTTGAATTTACTGAGTATACGAGTAATTCAAAGCTATATCCAAAGCTTATAATTACTACCAGAAAGTTACTATTCATTATCCAACCAATTTATCTACGTTCAACCAACTTATACAATACTCTTTATATTCAGGAGGTACCAAAGACCATTTTAGGTGGGTAAAAGTACATGGTACCGCCCCTTATTGAAAAGCCTGTTCAGACCGACAACAGTATCAGCAAATAGTGGGCAATCATAATTAGTGTGTAAGAAATGTTTAAAGATACTACAGGGGTATTCAGAAACCGTAAATCAAAGAAAGGACAAAATTTTTGAGGTCATATAAAATGCTATATTGATCCATAGGAAGATGACCTCAAAATCCAAGATTATTCTGCCCTCCTCCTCATTTGTCCAGGGTTTATACATGTATGTTCTTTTGTCAACAAAAACCACTGACAAAGCTTAGTTGTATTGTTCCATGCTAGTAACCACTGATTCTATTGGAAACCAATCAAAAATGAATATTACATGTAGTATGAATGACTGTACATAAATATATTGGAAAGTACAAATTATTCAAGAAAGTGATTTAAAAAAAATCATCAGCTAAAAATGTCACTCCGCTATGATTCATTATCCTTACTACGAGATAACCAGACTTTGCTCATATTCCTTAATGTGATGTATTAAGCACAAAAACAACAAATACCAATGTTATAGTCTTTGGAAAGTAAACACATAATCTATCATATACTTGAGGTGAAGCACACTAATTACTACACCATCAATGTGATTTAATTAAGAAATAAATCATGGAAGCCAGAATGTGTTGGGAGTTTTAACATGGATTGGCGGATATTAGTATCTTATCCCGAGCCAGAAGCGAGGGATAAAATTTACTAATATCCGCCAATCCATGTTAAAACTCAAAACACATTCTGGCTTCCATGATTTATTTCGATTCTGATATGTCTAAGAGTACAAATACGGTAGTATACTTTGATTGGAAGACGGTAATTTATACATACGCTTGCGAAAAATGCTGCACACAATTTATGTATCTCGAATAATACTGCGCTCTCTATCGGCATTATTCGGGTCACAATTTATGCTGCCAATGGAAACGTCAGTCACATTCATCGGCGCATGTGCTAATGAGATAATACGAAGAAATAATTCTGGTTTTCTTTAACAAAGGGAAAGAGTGAGGTCATGTTAGAATCAGGAATAATACTATGCTATGGTTCATGATGAAATCATTATTACATTTCTCCATACTATATTTTTGTGTTATATATCAGTAAATAATTTGTATGCCTAAAATTGTGACATACCCATCGGGTCTTCGACTTGCTGGTCTTGGGTCTGTTCTTGAAGCTGGTCTTGGATCTGTTCTTGAAACTGGTCTTGGATCTGTTCTTGAAGCTGGTCTTGGAATTGGTGTTTCTGCTCCCTATAAAAACGATAATAACATTCATTTATAATGAGCTTTATAATTTCTTTGACAAAAATAGGTGACCGTCGTGGTCATCGTCGTATGGTAGTTGGATTTACAACTACCAATACAATCAGTGTCTATCACCACTAACATTGTGAGTTCAAATCAGTGGTTTTTTTTCTAGGTACTCTGGTGTCCTCCATCAATAAAACTGACCGTCACAATATAATTGAAATATTGTTGAAAGTTACGTTGAACACCATAACTCTAACATAACATACTAACACTGGTGAGTGATTGTTGTTTAACACCAAGTGTGTGATCTTTCCACTATACATGTTTATGCATTATGACAAATACAAGTGATATTTTGCAGCTTTCTCAACTAATGAAGAACTGTTAGTAATGTATCCCATGAATCAATAGTTTATTATGAGATTTTTGGAGAGAAAAAAAATTCAATCAATCAGCTTATTATTTTGGTCTGTGTGTGTCATATTTAGATGCTATTGAATTGAAAAGAAATGAGATCAAATGAAAAAAAAATACCCTCCGACAAGCACATTTCTAAAATCCATCAATAAAATAGATACTCCTAACACACACTCAAGAATGTTTTTTATTACCCATTCATAGATTTCTCTAAAAAGTTTCAGATAAAATGACCAATTGTATATTTTTTTATAATACAAAAATTTAACTGACAGATACATGTAGACTAGAAGTGCAGACAGAGATACAGTCATGAAGTATGTTGCTAGAGCAATTGCTGGAAAGCATAAACTTTGTTTTACATATTTTCTTTTGATCATTTTTTAAATTTACTGTAATAGGATTTCTGTTAAATTTAGGCTTGGCACTGTCTGGTCGTCCATTCTGCTGCCTTGACCTTGCACTTCCTGGAATGTCACGCTGTCCATTTCTAGGTGTCGGTGAACCTTGAATCATGAAGTTCATCTTGGAAGTTTAGTCCTAAAAAGAGACCAATAAGAAATTAAATATTGAATTTATAGGAATATCTAATAGTCTTTTATACTTCAACTAAAAATTTAACAAATGTATTGCACAAACGTAACATTTTTATTTACACTAAGACAGTCTATAAAATTTTCTCTGGGTAATCCGGTTTCTTCCACCAATAAAACTGACTGCCATGACATAATTGAAATACTGTTGAAAGTGGCATTAAACACCATAACTCTAACTTTAACCTCATAAAAAAAATTGATATTATTTGATATTTAGTGGTATTGGTAATGTTAGTGGAAGAGGTCTGTGTACATAACCAATGACCTTTGTAAATAGACATAAGAGAAAACCAAAGGGACAATCAATAATGGACAATACAGACACATACATGTAGGTAACATGGGACACAATACATAGAATGAAGACAAAATAAAAAACAAAACACAGAAAACTAAAAAAAATGAGTCACACGGACCCCACCAAAAAAACCCTGAGGTGTTGACAATGGATAAGCAGTTCCTGTTTATTATATGACATCTGCATATTTACGTAAATAAATGATAATGATAACGTTTAATTTATGATAAACTGATGTTGAATTTGTTCTAAGAAAAATCTTGATTTGGCATATACGCCTTAAATCATATTTTTTTCAATCAAATTTTCCTTTGAATTATGTTTTCACGATGAAAATTTTATTCAATGCATGTACATAATGTGGTCATCGCTATTATATAATTTGCATACATTCTACATTCGAAGCATTTTGTACAAAGATATCTTTATTCAATGCTGTTGAAAATACCATGTCAATCAGGGTCGACATTGTGAAATTCTCATTCATTTCCTGAGGCAATATCTTGCTGAGGTTCCAGTTGCTAACACGTTTTATCAGTGTTAGACAACCTAGTCCTAGAATAGATGTGTTGAAGTGATTTAAATTTTAATTAGGCATCGATGACATCAACAAATAACCAGCGATCTTTATTTTGAAATTAAGTAGATTTCCATTCATCTTTGCCAACTACTGGAACTAGGTCTAGGAGTTTTTTCATGACATGATATTATCTACAAATTTTTAAGCAACGAAAATTATGATTTTGTCGGCGTGTGTCACTTTAAAGCATATTGCTATTTTGCAACCTTTTTGAGTTTTTTCTTGATATACCTTATTTTCTGTAATGAAGTAGACTATAACGATGCTTCAGTCTTCACCATTGCTTCACATTTTTCTGTGGAAAAAACCTACCGGAAGTAAACAAAAAGTTGTGTGAAATGAAGTTATAAAACCCAAGGTGCTAATCCCGTGCTCAAATCAAATCAAATCAAATAAGTTTTATTTAAAGTCGAAATCTATAAACACATAACATACATGCTCGTACCTTTTTACGAAATATTGATCAATGTTCGGTTCGTCATTACCTGCAGTTGTTTGTATGAGAGCTCATGTCTTATTTACGTTATTTGTGTTTGCTTTCGTATAGTGGTGTGTTTTTGTTTTGTTTGTCTTCGTCCTGTGTCTTATGTTGCCAGTTTCTCTGGATTGTCTATTGTTTGATTGCCCATTCTTTCTTTCTATTTCATTTCCTATGTAATTTAATGCATGTCTTGTTTATATTTGTCATGTAGACTCGTATCTGATGGGTTTTTCCCCGGACATTCTAGCAAATATTGACCAGAATTACTACTGGTCAGTCCAAACTAATAATCAATAAAGAACCTGGGAATATTATATTACTCGATACTAAAATTGTTGACTTTTCAATAATGTTCAATATAAATTTAAGTTGAAAATGACGTGGTACCTTTTTTTTTTTTTTTCTATATGTTATCATTGTATTTACATGTTTTTCATCAAACGAGAAGATATATTTTTTTAAATATTGTTTTCGTAGGTTAATATCGATACATATATGATTTTTAATGGAAAATGGCACAAAAAGAAATCCACAACAGCTTCTCATAATTTCATTCACACAGACAATATTTCCAGTTGGAAAAATACTCATGTAATCCAGTTTGTGATATTTGTTTTAGTATTCATTATTTTACCATATCCAGATATGTCCATTGTATACTGGTTGTATTTCTTTTCTTGTCCAGCTCTTCACACTATCTAATATTTTAGGGATCAGTATAAAAATCATTCGCCGCCATTTTCCGGTGCGTAAAAACAACGTGCTTTTAGCAAATTTTTGGAAGCCTCTATTAACGATGGCATACAAGGGAGGACCGAAAGTTCAGAAGGTTATGGTGCAACCCATTGTATCCTTTGAGAAAAAAGATTGAAATGGTTGAAGAATGCATTAATAAACAAATCACATTCAAAATTTTGTAAACATTGGCGAAGCGTGGGTTCGTTTTTATAATTTTATTGAATGAAATCGGATTCATATCTCTCCTCACAAGATTAGTAACTGTTTCAGAACTAATTCCCATAACTATTCGACTATTTACAAGCACAAGAAAAACATAGATACACCAAGCAAATGGAAATTAAATACGCAAATCACATGAAGACTGGAGATTTCCAGTCAAATCCGCCCCAAGTCAAAACGGCCTTAAAATGAAAGTCAAATCGAATAAAAAATGATGTATTAATATGAATTCTTATTTTTTGCTGAAAGATTCATGACCATGTATGATTTTATTTTTCGTGATGAACAGTTTATACCCCCCACTCGTAGAGATGGGGCTATATTGCAATCGCCTTGTCCGTCCGTTCATACTTTCGTAACAGATATCTCAGCTTTACTGGAAGAAATGATTTTATATTTGATATATGGCTTTGGCATGGTGACTTGTACCGTGTCTCCCCTTTCCAGGTTTACCGCACATCTACTTCCTGTTTACAGTGCGACTTAGAATTTTTCATGTTTGCCGTTTTGAAAACGTTCGCAACAGCTATCTCAGCTTCTACTGGAAGAAATGATTTTATAAATTTGATATATGGCTTTGGCATGGTGACTTGTACCGTGTCTCCCCTTCCAGGTTTACCGCACATCTACTTCCTGTTTACCGTGCAACTTACAAATGAACGAGTGGGGGTATTCTTAGCACGACATAGCATGCAACATCTTGTTTTATGGATGAAATTAATTAATGATTAATTTATGAAATAATTAAGTGATTAATAATTTACATAAAATGTGATTGGATGGCGACAATTATATAATTATTCTCTATTGTCTATTAAATATAGTAAACACAAATCAAATGCCTTTAAATCAACAACTTCATATACCAGAAATTCACAAAATCTTCCTACAACCTTTGTTAAAAATAGCCAATGATTTATAGACATAGGGTATGTCAATTTGGCCACTAAGAACCACGGATCAACATGAAAGAATGACACTTGGAACGCGGGCTTTGACCACTAGGCAATACGATACATGTCAAACCAAAGACTATAAAAATTGGTATTTTTGCTTCTCCAACAAGCATGTAGCATTAGGGAGAAAGAACAAAGTCAGATATCTGTATTTCCATTTAATTTTATATATATAACATGGGGCCGATTTGACCTGCTACCAAGACAGGATCAGCTATCCAAGATAAAGCAACCACTAAGTACACACATAATTAAAACTTAGCTGTCACAAACAAAAAAATCAAATATATAATTAAATTCAGGGGAGATACAGTGTTTTCTCCAGAAATTTTAGAGAAAGGGAGACTTTTCCCCCTGAGCATTAAGCCATAAAGGGGGATTTTCTCATTTTCAGGGGGGGGGGATTTTTTCTTTACATAATTAGTGCTTGTAAAAAGCCATACACTGTTCAAGTATTTCATCTGGTAGAATGCTCTGTTTCATCTTGATTGCTCTCAGAAGCTGAACTGTTGTTGGATTTGTCATTCTCATTGTTGTTTGGAACACGGGATAATGATTTATCTGTCCATTGATCAGTCTTCACAAAAAACTTTTCAAACCACAAGCCAACCGGGCCAGTATTCCATGAAAATCCACAAGCCCAAATTTTATTTTGCTGGCCCAAAAACAAATAGTAAATTTTCAAACTTGGGGGGGGGGGGGCTTCTGTTATTTTTCTTTCCTTGTTGTTTTATTATTTTAAACACTATTTATCCCTCTAGCCACACACATTGTATATACTGTGGAACCTGTGCAATCCGACACCTGAGTTTTCCGACATCCGACAAAAATTTATGGTCCCAAAGTAGTTCTGTTAATATAAATAACACTTGAGTAATCCGACACATTTCCCTGGTCCCTTGGTGTGTCGGATTAAACAGGTTCCACTGTATACATAAGTTCATGGACTTTCGGGAAAAGTAAATAATCTATCCTGCATGCATTTTGTTGTTTGACGTCATCACTTGCATGTTTTAACAACTTGAGGATTTCTTTAGTACACTATGACCTGCAATATGAATCTGGCCATTTCTAGCAGGATCAGATTTATTCTTTAATTATATGTTTTACAAAATTGCGTATTGCGTATTGTTTGAATTGATGACAATTAATTACCTTGACCAATGCTCAGAACTTGATTTTTAGATATTTGCAGAATGTAAGTATTATTTATATTTTACTTTTTATTGTACAACAATGAAATAGTTATAATGTTTAATAATGTGTATTGCAAATTGTTAGTATTCTTTTATTAATTAACTGCATCGGTGGTGTAATGGCTAACATGCTCACCTCGAGTGCAGTAAATTGTGGGTTCACGCCCATTCTTGTCAAACCAAAGACTAAAAATTTGTATTTGCTGCTTTCTTCTACTAAATATGCAACCGGGTGGCTCAATGAATTAGGTCGTTGGATCTAGCAACTCATACAAGCCTATCACCAATACGGTATATGGGGTCACTCTAGGGGTGTAACGATACAGAATTTTTTTCACAATATGTATTGCGATATTTTAGACAAGTGATGATACATTTTGTATACAATGTACCTTTGTGTGCGTCACTATTTTTGTTCTAAGGATTTGCCACATACGTCTGTGAAAATTAAACTAATATTTGAAAAGAAACACAACATTTAGGCCATGCAAAATTAATCACTTGGTTCTCAGGCCCTTTTTTGTCAAAATTGATGAGGGAGGGCGGCATTTTTTTTTATCCTTTTACTGCTGTAAAAAGTGATGAGGGAGGCATTTTTTCTTCTTTTTTTTTGTGTGAAAAATATGGCAATGTATAAATCTTTTCATTACTTTATTGAAAATTTCAATTTTATTTCTTCCGATGGTGGCAGAAACATCACAAGTGGTTAATTTTTATTGAAACGTCCAATCCGCTGGTCCCAACGTACCATTTTTTATCTCCGTAAACAATTCCAATAAGGTACAAGCTTTGGAGAAGCCCCCTATTATGTTCCCTGGTAAAACTGGCAAACATTTGTGCAGAATTTGCACAGAAACGATTGACATTTTGTCTAAATGTCAAACGGAAACATGTTTTTTATTTATACATTGTCATA
>MJUT01003782.1:368751-385994 GCA_002080005.1 Gigantidas platifrons | reverse complement strand
ACTAGGCAAATTAAATGCCTTATAGCTCATGCCTTGGGGGTCATACCTCACCCCTTACCTGAAGTGAACTTTTTAATGGTTGAGATCCCCACCCCTAAGCCATATATATTTATAATCAGGGTAACTAGGCAAATTAAATGCCTTATAGCTCAGGCCTGGTCATACCCCACCCCCTACATGAGGTGAACTTTTTAGCAGTTGAGATCCCCACCCTAAGCCATATATATTTATGATCAGGGTGACTAGGCAAATTAAATGCCTTATAGCTCAGGCCCCGGGGGTCGTACCCCACCCCCTAGCTGAAGTGAACTTTTTAATGGTTGAGATCCCCACCCCTAAGCCATATATATTTATGATCAGGGTGACTAGGCAAATTAAATGCCTTATAGCTCAGGCGCCGGGGGTCATACCCCACCCCCTACCTGAGGTGAACTTTTTAATAGTTGAGGTCCCCACCCCTAAACCATATATATTTATGATCAGGGTGACTAGGCAACTTAAATGCCTTATAGCTCAGGCTCTGGGGGGTCATACCCCACCCCTATAGGCTATGGAATGTTCTGTATTAAGTTTCTTCAGAGCAGAATGCAAGGTGAGCGACACAGGCTCAGCTCAGTGCTGAGCCTCTAGTTTTTCCAATCCGGATGACATGAAGAAATCTTATAGAGGACCTTCCATAGATGCTTCTTGTAAAATGTTGGTTTCAGAGAAGAAGATATTTAGAAATGGACCAGCCAGAAAAAAAGGATGCCTATATAGGCCATGTTTGTTAACAGATCGGAACAATATGAGCAAGCTTTATAGAGAACGTTCCATAAATGCCTCTTACATGTTTCGGTTCATTTGGCCAAGCAGTTTCAGAGGAGACTATTCAAATGGGGGAATGTTAACAGACGACGGATGCCAAGTTATGGCAAAAGCTCACTTGGCCAGGTGAGTTTAAAAAACTTAAAATTCGACTCGCAGTAAAAAAGTTCTCACTTTTGGTTGTTGGTCCTCTTTTTGGCTACCTTTAACTCAATAAAAAGTGACCGGATTAAACTAGATTTATGGATCTAAAGTTTTAAGCCTCTCCTCTTAGTGAAATGATGCCAGCAGCCCTCATGTAACTGCTTTCCACGTGTGAGTAAAATGACAACCCTCACATCCGGGTGAACAGTGGTATTGTAAATAATGTTATAATCTTGAACTAAATACATAATATATTTAATCTTCGCCGTGACGCATTAGTTGTCATATGTATGATATTAGTTCTATGTACTCGACCATTTTCTACATATTAGAAAATATACAAGGCCATCATAAAGACACAGTAGTGAAACAATAGTCAACTATGGACCAAAATCTAATTCCACAATACCATATTTCGTCAGCTGTACGGCGCAACTGGCACAATATTTTTCAAGTGTTTTGATGTCTTCGGAAATTTGTTTTTGAACAATAAGAGTCATACAAATCTGCTGCATATTTATATAAAGATGATTTTATAACTAAGGTACATAAAGAACTAAAAACATCAAGATTGGTTGAAATATTAACTCCCACATGTACATTTTTGTATAAAAACAGACAACATCTTGTGTGACAACCTTGGGGTCTCTTGGGTTTTTTTTTTGTGTACTTCCGATCAACAAGAAAAAAATTAAAACGTTTTTCATAGAAACATCCAATGAACATTCATATCAAGTTTGGTCCAATTGACCCAGTGGTTTGAACTTTCAGATAAGATTAAAATCAAACATCACTTTAAATTGGTATTTTTTTCATTGACGACCATGTTAAAACATTTATATCAAGGTTGACCCAATGGTTTCAGATACGAAGATTAAAATAAAACTACACTTTAAATTGGTTTTTGTTCATTGACGACCATGTTAAACTTTGAACCCTCATACACTTTTTAGCTTGTGTGCAGTTTGAATCCTCACATCACCGATATTTCATTCAAAAGACAATTGTTTTTCCATTAAGTACTGGTTCTATTGGAGTGGAGTCGTGGTCGTGATCGTATGGTAGATGGATTTACCTGGTTCCGAGGTGTGTTATATTGGCTAATTAGCCCCTTGGACCCTTCTTGATAGCCGGGTAGGTTTGTTCCTCCGGTCGGTAGACGTATACATTTACAACTATATTTGCAATCAGTACCTATCACCACGGAAGTTGTGAGCTCGGATCCCGATCATGATAAGGTGTACTCGATACAACATTATGTGACTTGCGGCAGGTCGGTGGTTTTCCCCAGGTACTCCGGTTTCCTCCGCCAATAAAACTGACCGCCACGATATATGACAGAAATATTATTTATAGTGACTATAAACATCATAGGGTGAATATTTGACTGTAAGCATATTTGGTGTCCGGGGTGCTTAAAGCAAAATAAAAAATATATTTGCAATTTCTTTTTTTTAAATGTAAGAGAAAAAAAAATTGTAAATTGAATAGACAATTTATTTTCACTTAATTTTCATAGTATACAGAATTTTTTCGAAGGTTAATGTTCAAAATGTCATTACCGCAACGTGTCCCAATGGTCATTTCGGCTTACTTAACTGATGTTCAAATAAATAAGATGATATTGAACAACCTTAATTTTAGATAATAGTATATTAGATGGTTTACATATTGATACTTCAATATGTGCTTATTCGTGAGTGCTTTTGCTTTATAGCATGCCATTATTGCCTAAAATGACGGCGTCCTTAAAAACGCAGTCATTCCCACAACGGCATTTGAATTTTGCGCTAATGTTTGATGGGAGATAATAACAGAAAGATAGATCATGTGACAGTTTAGCAGACGCTTTTTTTATATCCATGATGGCGGGTGTAATCATGAATATTTCGTAGGTTTTCTTTAATTTGATCATTAACTCGACAATTTGTGGGCGTATGTTAATTGTAAGTCATTACCGTATGTAGTAAAACAACTTTATGTTTTATCAGAATTTGTACAAAAATAACACATATGCAACGATGTTAACCTTATGTACAACAACGACCAATGATTGGCGCCTTTTACACTCGAGAACCCCCATTATATCATAAAAAATCAACAAAATGTCATTACCGTAACTTTTTGTTGCGGTAATGACATTTGTCGTTACGGTAATGGCGGCTTTATTACGAAATGCACAAATTAAGACACGTATTAATCAGTTTTGTAGTACATTAAATTGATTATGCTAGCTTTTTGAATTGACTACCATCATTTTACTCCATTTATGTCATTACCGTAACGTACTGTCCTTACCGTAACACACTATAATTGCACATTTCAACACTTATCTTGTAGTTTTATTGAACAATAAAAAATTACATCATTTTAATTAAGTTGTTTCAAGTATTAAACTGGGTATTTCAGTATAACTATATGTGCAGTTAGATATTAATTCATAATTTAGAATTACGTTTGGGAGAAAATTTCTGACATGCTGAAAATGATCAGAAAATATCGATAGTTTGCGACATTATTCTAAAGGTTTAAATTTACCACATTGTAAAGTGTTTCAAATTATGTTTATAACTGAAAATGAAAATTCAATTTTCGTTCCTGTCAAGCTTTGATCCAACATTTTTGGTATGTTGCGAAAATGACCATTTAGACCATGTGAAAACTAATTAAAAAATAATTTTTTCTAAGTATCAACTACTGCTGCATATACATATTTAGAAAAATAAAGGTTAGTTCTGTTAAACAGTCTTGGTCAAAATTGGATTCCACTACTTTGAAGTTTCGAAATTTGAGATAACAGAATGCGTTTTGGTGCCCAAGTCAAAGAATGACCCCATAATCTTAAACGTATATTGTATGCATATATTTTGTTCGTCTTACTCCCTTACAGTTTTCAAGGTAAAAGCTTTTTATTTTCAGGATCAATAGATTATGATGTTATTTTACAATTTAATCTTCTATTCTAACATGACGTCATTCTTTCGCTTTGTAAACAAACGAGCGATTTATTGATTGGGTATAATCTTAAAAGCACATGCGCCGGTGCATGTGACTGGCTTTCTCGTCAGTCGTAAATGTACATGTTGATGTACTAGAATTTGGCAGCATACATTTTGTGCGACATTGTCCGCAAACGTAAATATAAATTACCGTCTTCCAATCACAGTATACTACCGTATTAGTACTCTTAGACTTATCAGAATCATGGTTGTAAATATCGCGGGAACACAAAGCGGGAACGTTAAGTCGTTGGAACATATGTAACGTAATATGATTATGTCGCATAGTAATTGTATGATGGAAAACGTCTTCGACATGCACGGATCCAGGATTTCAAGTTAGGGGGGGGGGCGCACTTAAAAAAATGGCACCGGGCGGAGCGTGGCGTGAAAACTTTTGGGGTATTTCGTGTGAAAAATCACGATTTTACGCATAAAAATCATATTTTTTTCCAATTCCAATTCCAATTCCCTTCCTGTATCCGCGCCTGTTCGAGAGGTCATATTGTACCGCGGTAGAAAAATTAAATACCGATTAAAATAGCACCTATCACGGAATCCACAGTGCCGTCTCAACAGTATTATAGGCCCCCGGGCAAAGCAATGCATTTATACCCCTGCTTACACAACCACTCACATGAACAAAAATGTAAATGATCGATTACATTAAACATATACATCATTGTAATTGTTCTGCTCCTTTGTTTGGGGCGGCGTGATTGACAAAATAAAATTTGTTGTTGTTGTTGTTATTTATCGGTAATTTGTTACAGTTTCCTTTGATCTTTACTACCCGATAAATTTAGTAACAACGTCCAGTTGTCCACCGACTCGTGATACAAGAAATTATCAGCTGTTGGTCGTTTGTCATGCTCGGTCTAACGTGACGTCACTAAACCGTTCATTCAAAAAAAAAAAGTCAAAACACAACAAAAAAATCAAAAAATTGTGTTAAAATTGTGAAATTACCGATAAAAAAATATTAGTATTGAAAAAAAGGTCAAAACACAACAAAAAAAATCTCAAAGCTGTGTTAAAATTGTGAAATTACTAGTACCGATAAAAAAATTATTAGTATTTTTTTTCGCTCGACAAGGATTATCAGGTCCATAGCAGATTCGCTCTTCGAGCTCATCTGATAATCCTTGTCTTGCAAAAAAAAACAACAGAATAATTAATATACATTTGTATGTATATATATAGATATGTTATTGTATTGGTACTTCCAACAAAGTCAGTGTTTCAACATTAAACAAAATGGTGTACACAACATATATAGATTAGCATGGGGCCCTATACCCCCCACCCCCACCCGGAAACTGGCCCGCATGTCCATGTGTTAAGACGGCACTGAGAAACCGTATACCATAGGTTCGGGATATATTAATATTTTCGTTTGTTTTACTACTATGAGCAAGTGATAATTTTTTCAGCCATACTATGGCGATTTACTATAATGATCATTTTTAACAATGTCATTTCAGTATTTCGAGCTCATGTGTGATACGTTATCACCACTGACGTTGTGACTTCGAACCCCACTCATGGCGAGGTGTACTCGATACAATATTATGTGATAAAGTGATTCACTGTAGGTCTGTGTGGTTTCTTCGGTAACTCGGGTTTCCTCCACCAATAAAAGTGACCTCCACGATATGTATACTGAAATATTGTTGAAAGTGGCGTTCAACGCCATAACCATAACCTTCTACTAGTATTTCCTTTGATTAGCTTTGACACACTCTGGTACTCAATCGATCAATAATGAAGACAGAAATGTAAAAATGCAAAATTAATCTATTACAAGAATAGCGCTACATGATTACATCAAGATTCTATGGAATGTTCGAATGGTTTCTATAATATTACACAGTTCTTGTATAAACCAACATGGTCATGATTTTTTTCTGGTAATCGTTCCCCAAAGACGACTCTTTCAACCTTTGATTTTGGAGAATTTTGCGTTTCGTATTTCTCGTAATAATATGTACACATGTGATCGTGTCCTGGAATATTGTTTAATTTTATTTTTGTACAGTCACCTTGGCCACCATCTTCAAATTTGGGTACAGTTGCAACCCACCTGGATATCATTTCCATTTTGTCATTTGCTCGCTGAATTACATGCGATTGTATCGATCCTGACGACTTATTGTTCTGTACGGTATTTGATGTTTGTTGTCTTTTTACGGACTGACATTTTCCTTTTCTGTTTTTAGCCGGTTTGTTTAGAGTGTTTAGTTTCTTCTGATTAGTACTTTTATGGTAACATTTTTTATTCTGTGTAGAAATTCCCTTCTTTTGCAACGTTCTTTTACGACCTCTATTCTCGTTTTTTCTTTTATCCCCGTGCCTCTTTAGTTTCCCTTTCCTCTTCTTTAAATTACCATTTCCCTTTTGACGTTTTTGTTGCACAGTGATACTAGATAATGTATTGATATATGGAAGTTGTGCACCTATTATAGGAACAACTTGGTTTGGTACATAAAACACTGAAACCAACCGTCCACAGTATTTACGGGAAAGTCCTCTAATTCTACACAGCTCGTCAATATGGCAAATGCGTTTTCGTTTCTTCCGATATGCGACTATTTTTTCTGCCAAATCTTGTGGAATAGAGGCAAAAGCTTGAAGATGTCTTGCAGATGCACAATTTATATCATACAACTTCACCATTGCATCTGCAAAGACGATGGTGTCGTTTACAACGTTACGTTACTATAGTGTTCGATTTGACGGGTGTACGTTTGCCGATTATGACGTCAGACGACAACAACAAATTCTTTATTTGTCAATTGAGACGCCAACAAGGGGAAAATTTATGCCTCATCACAGATCAACAGAACTTTACCGTCCATCTAATATAGTCTATCTTTGTGGTAAATTTGGTAATTTTCAGGGAAATATTTCATTATTTTTTATGTGAATTCAACCAGGGGTTGGTTTTGGTGTTTGGTGTTTAACGTTACTTTCAACAATATATCAGCTATATCGTGGCGGAGGAAACCGGAATACACTGACCTGCCGCAAGCCACTGACAAACTGTATCACATAATGTTGTATCGAGTACACATCGCCTGAGCGTGATTCGAACTCACAACGTTAGTGGTTATAGGCACTGATTGTATATGTAGTTGTAAATCCAACTACCATACAATCACGATGACCTCGAATTTAGCCATGTCTCTATACCTATTGCGGATACAATATCCAGTTGGGAACTTTCAATTAAATTATTTATGAGACGTTGTTACTTTTGGTGGATTGGAAATATATGTTATTATTCTAAGTGTTTCTTTGTTCTTCTTCTACAGTAGTTATTTTGTCATATTGGAGTTGAAAAATGCATGGGCTTTATTTGCTCTGTAGCAAATTTGAAGCTTTCGTCATCGTATATATGTAAACAAATTTTTATATATGTTTGATGTGATTATCCCTTGTATATCGATTGATTAATTATTGTTTAACGTCCAGCGAGCAGTATTTCAGTATATTCGGGACGAGAACAAGATCAACAATAATATATAACCAGAGGCTCTCAAGAGCCTGTATGGTTCACCTGGTTATAAAAAGAACCATTTGATCCTATGTAAAAACGATGTCCTGCAGTGGTAGACATCTTGGAATTCCGATCAACATAAGGGACCCACCATTTAACTTGCAGTGGGGGGGGGGAGGGGTTATGTTTTTATTCATTCAGAAATTTTTTTTCCACGAGAGTTAGAATTTTTTTTTTTTTATCGCGCAAAGCGCGAATTTTTTTTCCAGAATTGAACATTAGGTTATATGACAAAAACTCTGAATCAGATATTTTTTTTTCCTCCACAAAAATCAGAATGTTTTTTTCAGCAACATTGGGAATCAGAATATTTTTTTTAGGAAAAAACCATCAAGTTAAATGGTCGTTTCCTAAAAAACACAAAGTTTGTAAAGGACCTTCCAATGATTGATGCACAGTTTAGGTTCAATCAGTGCAATAGCTTCAGAGAAGAAAATATTTCTGTAGTTTCCCATATGGTCCTGTGTTAATACTATGACCTGTGGTGGCAGCCATCTTGGATTGCGGATCGGCATAAAAAACCAAATGCAAACTTTTTAGAGGACCTTCAAATGATTATTCCTGGGCAGTTTGGTTTCAATTGTTCAAGTGGTTTAAGAGAAGAAGCGTTTTGAAACATTTTTCACATAGGGTCCAATGTTAAACTAAGTCCTGCCGTAGCCGCCATTTTGAATTTCATATCGGAACATAAAAACCTACAGTTTGTAGAGGACCATCCAATGAACATTCATGTACAGTTTGGCTTTAATAATATTTGTAGTTTCTGAGAAGAAGGCATTTGAACATTTTCCCATAGGGTCCAATGTTAATCTATTTCTTGCAGTGGTAGCCATCTTGGATTTCCGATCGGCATAAAAAACTTATATTTTGTAGAGGACCTTCCAATGATCATTCTTGGGCAGTTTGGTTTAAATTGTCCAAGTGGTTTCAGAGAGGAAGCGTTTTGAGACACTTTTCCCATAGGGTCCAATGTTAAACTAAGTCCTGCTGTAGCCGTCATCTTCCATTTTATATCGGAACAAAAAGCCTAAACTTTGTAGAGAACCATCCAATGAACATTCCTGTCTATGATAATTGTAGGTCCCAAGAATGAAAATAGAAAAAAATGTATGTAAGAATAATTAGCCACGCTGATGTCGTAAAACTACCCTCAAAACAATTGGGTGTGTTCGATTTATTAGGTAACAGCAGTCTGTTTGATTTAATGATTCCGTTTTCAAATCGTTAATTAGTTTTTCTATTTGCTACAGTAATAATTGTTATAAAAATAAAGTTTAAGAAAAATATATATATGGTATTTGTTTAAAGATATAAAATCTAAAAAGATGGAACTAAGATTCCTCATACTTTATAAAAATTGTTCTTAGAAAATATGAAAAAATGAGTTAAATCTAGGTGTAAAATAAAGCATAAACAGGAAAATACAGTTGGTAATTGTAGTTAATTATATGAAATTATGTTGTATATATTTGTATTTTGTAATTAATAATAAAAAAAAAACCCATTTGTGTTTAAAAAAACCAAAAAAAAACCATTCCTGTCTAGTTTGTTTCTGAGAAGAAAGCATTTGAACATTTTCCCATAGGATCCAATGTTAATCTATGTCCTGCGATGGCGGCCATCTTAGATATCCGATCGGCATAAAAAACAGAAAATTTGTAGAGGACCTTCCAATGATCATTCTTGGGTAGTTTGGTTTCAAATGTCCAAGTGGTTTCAGAGAAGAAGCGTTTTGAAACATTTTTTCCATAGGGTCCAATGTTAAGCTAAGTCCTGCCGTAGCCGCCATTTTGAATTTCATATCATAATATAAAATCTAAAGTTTGTAGTGGACCATCCCATGAACATTCATGTACAGTTTGGCTTTAATCATATTTGTAGTTTCTGAGAAGAAGGCATTTGAACATTTTCCCATAGGGTCCAATGGTAATCTATGCCCTGCGGTGGCGGCCATCTTGGATTTCCGATCGGCATAAAAAACAGAAACTTGGTAAAGGACATTCCAATGATCATTCATTTTCAGTTTGGGTTCAGTCAGTTCATTAGTTTCAGAGAAGATGATCTTTGAAATTCAGCCAATCAGAGCATATTATTGACCCTGGCAGCCATGTTGAATATCCGACTGGAACGAAAAACAGAAACTTTGTAGAGGACCATCCAAGGAACATTCCTGCTAAGTTTGGTTACAATTAGCCCAGTGGTTTCGGAGAAGCTTGAAATGTGAAAAGTTTACAGACGATGGACGACAAATGCCAAGTGATGGCAATAGTTTACATGGACCTTTAAAAACTATACAGAAATGAGGGAAAGGATGGATCAATTGGGTCAACTACTTTTGACTGCAACAGAAAAAAGTATGGAGAGCCGAGTAGGGACGAACATGTTAATCTTTGTGTGACGGCTATAATGCGCCTACTTTTTTTCGAAATCTCCAAATTAGGTCTTTACTGAAGCGTATGTAGGGAGCGTGGCACTCTCCAAACACGTTACCCAATATTGTCCACGGACAAGCTTTCCGTATTAGAACCTGAAAACTTCCCCTATCGAGAGAGCCTCCCCTAATACTCCACCCGGAGATGCACTGAGCAATTCTGTGGATTTTAGCAAATTTTTTAGTCCTGTCCTTGAATGGGCAACTTTCATTTAAGAAAAATTGAATATACAGATCATTTATATCAGAATGTTTTCTGGGGCGGATCCAGGATTTGAAGTTGGGGGGGGGGGGCGCACTTAAAATAATCGCGCCGATCGGAGCGAGGGGCAAATTTTTTTCAGGTATTTCATGTGAAAAATCACGATTTTATGCAGGGGGTGTGTGCACCAGGTGTCCCCCCACCCCCCCTTTGGATTTCACACAAGTTAAGCCAATTTGTGACACCTTTGTTATGCCAGAGAAAATTATTTCTTTTATACGGTTTGGCTAGTTTTCATTTAAAAAAAAAGTAAAGGATGTTTTCATATAATTTTAACATATTTCATACTCTAAGATGTACTTCTGCATTTTTTAATAAATAAATAAATCATAAAAAAAAAGATTATTACAGAATGAGATCATTTTGTGCAGGTGATATAAAAATCAATATACATATATTTGAAGCAATATGAAATATTATACATATATCTTATATATAATTTCTGGCTTTATTTTTAGCAATGATACAGAGAAAGACTGAAATTGTTCTTTGGTCAATATTCAAATAAATCAGTAAGAGTTATCTTTCTTTGTTCTATGATATGAATAGAAATGAATTGTTGAAATTTTAAAGCTTTTCTCAATAGCTGAAAGACATATAGAAAGTTTATTTTGAACTCAGATATATAAACAAAAATTGGACAATTGTGTTTTTTTGTTGACACTATTAATTAAGCTCCCCTATAGGAATATTTCTGCAGTCTTGATGCATTATTTCTGGAAACCAAGTAACTAGAGACTCAGTGGGCTGAGCCTGTGTCGCTCACCTTTCATTCTGCTTTGAGGAAACTTAATACAGAACTTTCCATACATGTAGATGCTTCTTACCAAGTTTCGGTTCATATGGTTCAAAGGAGAAGATTTTTTTTAGAAATCGAACAATCAGAAACAAGAATTGAATGTGGTGGCCATGTTTGTCAACTGATCGGGACGAAATTAGCAATCTTCATAGAGGACATTCCATAGATGCTTACTACTAAGTTTCGGTGGTAGCCATTTTGTTAACCAATCGGGACGAAATGAACAATCTTCATAGAGGACATTCCGTAGATGCTTCCTACCAAGTTTTGGTTGATTTCGCCAAGCAGTTTCAGAGGAGAAGATTTTTTTTAATGTGAGCTAAGGCGAGCTAAAAATGTCCAACTCAATCAGAAGCTATCTAGAACTACCATCTTGGATTTCAAACTGCTCCAAAAAGTATGAACACTTCTTCATGTACCTCTAGAGGAACATTTCAGACAAGCTGGTAACCTACTACCATGTAGTGTTGGGAAAAAAATGTCTCAGCCAATCACAGACTGGAGCAACCATGTTGGATATCAAATCACTCTGAAAAGCAAAAACACTTCTTGAGGACCACTGCTTGTGACTTGCAATGCAGTAATTCTGGTGAAGAAGTTGAAAATGTATCGCCCAATCAGAGGCCAGGGCTGCCATCTTGGATTTCTAATCACTTCAAAAAAAATACAAGACTTCTTCAGAACCCCTAGAAGAACATTTGTGGTAAGTTTGGTAACTTGGCATGCAGTGGTTCTGAAGAAGTGGAAAATGTGAAAAGTTCACTACATACAGTTGGATGAACAGACAGACTTACAGACACTTTTTGATTAGAAAAGCTCAGCTGAGCCTCTGGCTTTGGTAAGATAAAAAGTAAAAAATCTGAAATTTCTCCATATTATGTAATAAACGGTAATTGTTATATAATAATGCTTGGGGTGAAGTGGAATAAGTCAAGTAAGTCATTAGTAAAATGCATATTTTGAGTTAAAACAGGTGTGTATATGTTGATTGTTTATATGGTACCTGTTTGGCCACTGCTTATTAATTAGAGGAGTGTTGGTATCTCATTAACCAGTTTAACTCCACCACATTTTTATGTCTGACCTGGACCTAGATTTCCATTAGTTTTGTGTATTCTTATTGCTATGTTTAAGGAGCTTAAAATTTGTCAGAGAAATTGTTCATGTTGTGGTTAATTATTATGTTTTATTTTATTTTGCAATGCAATGTACAACATTTTAACATATATACTGGTAGGTATCAAACTACGTATCTTAAATTATTTTTTAGATAAAATACTTGCATGACCACATCATTTCACTAAGACGGGTGGGGGAAGGGGGTCGTGGCCTTGATCGTATGGTAGTTTGATTTACAACTACCTATGCAATCAGTGCCTATCACCACTGACGTTGTGAGTTCGAATTTCAATCAGGGCGAGGTGTACAACATTATGAGATAAAGTTTGTCAGTGACTTGTGACAGGTAGGTGGTTTTCTCCTGGTCCCTCCGACAATAAAACTGTCCGCCACAAAATAACTGAGATATTGTTGAAAATGGCATTCAACACCTTCAAACAAACAAATAAACATGAAGGCAGGGGTTTGGGCCCATAAATAAAGCTTAACCATGACAATTTATATGTGAAATCAAGGAAAGTGAGTGGCCATGTGCATGTGTTAGATGTATTGAATTCACCTCCGTTCTGACAGGGTTGTATTTTCATTTTGTTTTTCAATTTCTTATTATTGCTAGATATGCTTACCATGACAACACTTCAAAGATTACAATGGTTTTATTTGTTCAAGATCGACATGTTTTGCCAGAAATAGTATGGCATTAAATTTACAATCCTTACACACCATCAGTCTCCACTTCATTAAATCACATGATCTGTGCTGTACCAATCATTGGTTCATATTACAGAATGGCAGTTATTTTTGCTGTGGCATAAAATTATCTCCCTTGGTATACATGTTTAACACCATTGTCAACAATATTTCAGTTATATTATGCGATCCCTTTTATCGTTAGAGGAAACCGGAGTACACGGAGAAAAACACTGACAAACTTTATCACATAATAGTCTATCGAGTACACCTTACCTGTACTTTTAGTTGTCATATTAATCTAAAATAAATGTATCAATTCACAGTGTGTATTTTATACTGTTTATATAACCGGTGTATATAATCCACAATCTGTGTTGACGTGATCATGGTCATGGTGTACGTGATTTTATCATTTTGATCTAGTTTTAGCCATCTTAAAATTAATTAAATTGTTTACAAAGTACAAAGTATTATAAAATAATTTATTTCCATTAAACAACACATAAACAATATCACCAATCATTATCATCATCACTATCGTCAATTGTATTTTGTTTCATTGCAAGGTCCATTGCGTCACTAATCTGTTTTTTCGGTGGTTCTTCCAAGTCTGTTTTTAATGCCCCAACCACTGACAGTTTCCATTCCAATTCTGAAAAGTAATTAAACAATATTTTTTAAAAAGCTGTTTTGCAATGGTATACACTAGTCTCCCCTCATGTAAGGTTGTTCCCTCTAATATGAAAAAGTGGCCTTACAAGAGGGGTGGCCTCTCCTGAGGGGGACAAGTTTGTAGTATTTTACTATCTGGGTTCATCTCAAATCTGGCCTGAAAAGAGGGGCAGTCTTTGGTGGGAATGGCTTTACTAGAGGGGGACAACTGTACTCTTATACACTACTACATCTGTAATCTAATCATAATTTGATGGTGTTTTTTAATTTGTTTTTGTCATTTAATCTGCTTACATCTAATAATAACATGTGTCAGTCTAACTCATTGGTAATTAATTAGCAACAGGCTTACAACAATCTTTAGGAATTGAACAGCATAACTATTTTATGAAGGAGAAGAGAGATACATATATGTATAGAATGTGAATGAAATAACCTTAAACTTTGACCCAACCTATCACAATAACCTTAAACTTTGACCCAACCTATCATAATAACCTTAAACTTTGACCCAACCTATCACAATAACCTTAAACTTTGACCCAACCTATCACAATAACCTTAAACTTTGATCAAAACCTATCACTTCCAATTTAATTATCAGACTCCTTGATTTAAAATGCCATAAAAATATAGTCTATGCTCATTAACAGGATTAACCAATTTAACTCTACCACATTTGTGTGCCTGTTCAAAGCCAGGGCCTAGATTTCCAACAACATATGTCAAGGTCTTTTTAGTGTTCAATGGTTTTAGGTGAGAGGTGATTGTTTGTTTTGTTGATATTAGTGGAATTGTTGACCATCACTGGTTAAACTTTCTTTTCATTATTGTCAAATATACAGGGTTTACGACACTTGCAACAAAGGGGTAATTTCTTCTCCCTCAAAGAACATGAGAGAGAAGTGAAGGCATGACAGAAGGACTTCCAAGAGCTTTAGAGAGACATGCTTTCTTTTTATATTTGCCTCCAGTAGAGTAGATCGTATTTGCTGCTTCTCTGATTAGCATGCAGCGTTAAGGAGTAAGAGCAAAGACTGGTTGGCTCAGAATCAGAATAATGAGTCAGACATGAACGACAGGTCTATCTGTGTACTGTTTCTCCTAGCTAGTATTATAATAATCATATTATGAGTGTTGTTCTAGCACAAAGCGGGCATCATCATTATCTCATACAATGTTCAGGTCATGATATACATGTAGTTGGAAAATAGCTCATCTGGCGTTAAACAACTATCGTGATGAGAATATAAATGTAACCTACCATCTTGCGTAAGATTCATTCCTCCAAATTCTATTGGTCCAATAAATTGTTTCTTCATATCTCCTTCATTATAAATAAATAATGTCGGTAGATTTTTGTCCGGGTAATTAGGAATGCACACTGATGACACACTTCTTAAAAATTTGACTTCTGGAAATTTACTTGCTAAGTTCATGATATGTTGATTAATCAATTTACACAATGGAATACTGAAATAAAAACAAAAGACAAAAACTTATTATACAATGTAATATATACATTTACCACTTCTTGGGTTAATAAATATTGTGTCAACAATTGTTTTACTAAATGACAATTCCGAAACGTTAACTTTAAAGGAGTTGCGATTGGTAAATAAAAATACACTGTCCAATCAAAACATTTGATTTAAAGTGAACGTCATCAGGATTTCCATGATCTATATTTGGGCACTTGACAGCTATGATACACTAATTGTCTACCTCTTGTGCAAGATTGCCCGTTGATCATAATGTTTGATCAAGAAGGGCGATGTATATATTATTATATGGTTTTGACCAATCAAGAAAGCAGATTTTTCAGTCATTTAATAAATACATTTATCGGCAATTTGGACATTTTTCCTTTGATGTCACAGAGTGATATTGTCAGCGTCATCAAACTGACACTGGTAATGAATGTTATCGGTCTCACACTGTATGATATCAAACACATTATGATTCTACGATTAAAACACTAATGACAGTTTTGAAGGTCTCAACATATACTATCACTAGTGTTGCATCTTGTCCTATCAGACTCGCTGTGATACTAGTTAAAATGTATGTTTTGCAGGGTTGGCTGGGAAATACCAGTGGCGGGAATTCCCAGTGGTAATTACTGGGAAATACCATCCTGGGAAAAACTCTAAATTTTAGCTCAAGTGGGAAATACTGGGAAATATGATTTTTAGATGTGATTAATTTCTTCAAAGTTGCTAAAAACTTAACATTTTAACACAGTGTTGAAAATTACATCAGTTTAATAAATATGGGTATACAGCCTAGGTGTAGGACCATTAAGAAGGACTTCGGGCAACTTTTGAAATTGTAATCTTCATATAAACATAATATTTATACAAAAGACTTTTATTAATTTTTTTTTACTTCTTTGAACAGTTGATTTACAATAATCACTTAACAATTAATAGCTGATTGTTTTGCCAGGTTGTATACATGTAATCTAATATCCTAAGGACATTTCCTTTATGCTATAATAATGACTAACTTTTTTAATTTGTTTTTACAAACTAATTAACACATCTACAATAACCTTTAGAAATCAATAAGTCCAGTTTGTATAGACAAACAATAAACATGTCAAAAACAGGTCAGAATATGGTTTTAATCACTAAACGAAGGAGGTACAAAGTGGGGATTACAAGTAAAGAATAATTTTCCGATTAACTCATTAGTTTATATTATACTCCAAATAAATGTTCAATTCGCTAATTTATAAGAAGATATATCACAATAATCTGGAACTCAAAGAAATTTACACTATGCACAGTAAACAAGTGCACAATGTGTACAGGTTCATGTACCATTATATTTGCAAATTAAGAATCAATCTTATTTCCCAGTGAATACCAGTATTTCCCGCTGTCCTGGGAAATATGAGTATTTCCCGCTTTTTTGACAACCCTGATGTTTTGACCTTCAAAATTGCAGTTATTTCATTTTGTAGTTAAAATTTAATAGTAGTTACTGTATATCAGGTGAAAATTCATCAAAATTTCACAATTTAATAAAAAATGTGAAAAAATTATTCTGTCCAAATGTCTCTTAAATGGTAAGTATAATCTGTAAAAAATACAAAACCCTAGCCCTTTACAACTGCAAAAATATCCCACTGTACTTTTGTACATGGTAAATTCGATAACGTATAGTTCTCAGAGTATACAGAGAGTGAGCTAAATAAAAAACAAAGATGTTACAAGCATATTCTATGATTAATCTTAATCTGATTACATGTACCATAATTATATTTACCAAATCCAAAAGATTTAAGATTACCTTTTTTCATAAAAAAATATGTCCAGAACTGATAAAAATAGAATTAGAATATAATATGATGTTAACACTAGTTGAAATAATAAACATGTATCATAATCACTCATTTTTTCTCTCCAAAAGTCAAAAACCACATCTTTTTGTATGTTTTTATAAAAAGTGATGACAAATTAGAATTTGAAAGCTGCTGATAGCAGTTACCAGGCAAGTATCTTTGTTTCCAATCTGATTAAAATTACATCTCTCATTTGCTTCCCTTTATTGATATGTCACGGCATGGAAGATCTGAAGAACAAAGCAATTTGATCTAAAATTATGGTATAACTATACAGGGATTCAGCCAGGATTTTGAGACCATTAGTCAATTTCACGGAGCAAAATTTTTTTTTTCTTAATATGAATAGACAAGAATATATTGAGCTTAATCTTATGATAATTTACTTTTGATCTAATACCACACAAGT
>MJUT01003782.1:349091-368264 GCA_002080005.1 Gigantidas platifrons | reverse complement strand
ATGGTGCCATTTTTATTTTAAAGTTTTATATCTTTTCGAGAGAATCACTTTCAAAATACTTAATGGATACGATAGATTTCAATAAACATGATACTGACATTTTCATAAATGAAACGTGGCAACAATAATTCATTATTCCGGGCATTTTTTTCTCTCGTTATTTCGGACATTGTGACGAATCGTGCAATGAATGACGATTACAAAAATATGTCCACTTTCAATACATACTGTGGCATTTTGAGTACATGTCATAACTATAAAAAAAAAATCATTATCGTTGATTGAATTCTTTGTCGGGATCATTATCTTTAACCAGGTAAATCAAGCCAGGTGAGATCGAAGATTACGCAATCGAAACAAAAAGTCTATAATCCGTTGATTGGCTTGTGACATGTCATAAAATTGTCATTGTAGTGACTAATTAGTTTTAATCAGCAAATGAAGAAGAAAAATGGATTTTTACAAACATTTAAGTGGCGAATTGCTTTGAAAAATAATCGTCAATATTAAAATGCATTCGTAAATTACGAAAATGACGAGCGCTCGCTGAAACACTGCTATATCATAGTCTCTAAAACACAATTTTCATTGGACGGTAAAGGTCGTGACATAGGGTCAATCTCATGTGACCCAAATTGAAGTTTCTTCAGATCTCGTGTGCCACGACATATCAGTAAAGGGGATCAAGTTAGAGATCTAAATGTTTTTAACATTGCAAAAATAATGTTTTACATTCATATATACAAAATGTATACTTACTCATTTTTATAGACATGTAATATAACCCATACTCCTTCTCCTGCCTGATTAACTTCTGTCACATAATCTACTTTTGATATTTCTTTTACACTTCCATATTTTGCTCTCATACTTGCTTCCCTCATATCTGCCATTCGTTGTCGCCTAAAAAAATAACAAATTTTTGTGCATGACTTTGTAAAGAACATCAAATTATTTGTTATAAAATTAACACAAACTACGGCACATTATAATACCTTCTTGATAAAACTCGTTTGAAATACTGTATCCATTTTATATCTAACAAAATTTCTAGAAACACATATTTTTTTAACACAAAATCAAATTTGTTGCAGCTATCATTGACTCCATCCAGTTAAAACTCTAACCCAGTAACAACAAAAATCTGGTGGATGGGAGACGGATTGTAACCCCTTGCTGGCAAAGATGCAGCTTATTCATTATAAGAGGCATAACTCTGAAACGATAAATGACATACTTCAAATTCTAACGACCTCTATTTTATCAATGAATCTAAATGTATGGTAAATTTTAAATCAGATATCAGAATATTAAGATTCAAAGATCTTCACAAAGAAGTCACAAAAGGTATGACAGCCATCTTGGATGTATGACAAGACCAGAAGACACACTTTTTCTTTGTCCCAAAGGTGACCTCTTAATACAGGTTTGCTTGTATTGTGTATTGTGTATTGTTGAAAGTGGTGTTAAGCAAGAAGAGAAATGAAAATATTTAACAAACGCCATGATATAATTATAACTGAAATATTGTTGAAAGTGGAGTTAACCACCATAACCCTAACCCTCTGAGTCCTTGACATGTAAACAAACCTGTAAGCTTCAAATATTCTTTCCTCCTCTTCGTCTATATCATCTTCTCTTTCATTCAATTCATCTAGTGTCATGTCATCAAATGATTTACCTTCAAATATGTCATTATATATATATATATATATAAACAACAATCAAGCAAAAACAGCCGTGTGTTTTATAGTTCTGTGGTTCGTAATGGTCGTTTTTTGTTGGGTAAAGCAAAATTCTTTTGAGCTTTTGTGGATCACAACATTTTTTTTTAAAGAAAAATACAATAACATGAAATATTTCAAGGATAAAACTTTCATTTACACAAGAAATCGAAATAAAAAAAATGTATGATACACCAAACAGATTGTCCTTTTGTCATCATTGAAGATATTATAATTATTCAGTATTGTTTCATCTATGAAAATTACATATTTTGATGATTTTCATTTTAACATGTCATGGCTTGTATATTTTCATATCAATTTGCATGAATATGTATTAAAAAGCAAATATTTTACATGCTGGAAGTATATCATATTGTGCATGTTGTGCATATATGGTAGTCTGTTTGCTTTCGATATTTCAACAGTCTGCATACTTTTATGAATATCTAGTTTATTTACAATGTATGTCACTTATAAATCTACATGTACATGTATATATTTACAAGATTTATAAGTAATAAATCTTGGATATTTCTTGAAAAATTCAGTAGAAAAAAAACATACAATCATAGAAATATATCTAGTATACTGAATATACAGTGAAGGTACATTCATATATTTGTACAGTTAGTACATGTACATTCAATTCAAACAATAAAATAATTTTGAAAACCTGTACTGTAGGTTAATTTTCAGTACCTTTTGATTTTTCTTCAATGGTGCTCTCAACCATATTAATGACATCATCTTCTGTAATTTCTTTATCTTCTTTTGGAGGTAAAATTCCTTTTTGTCGTAAAATGTCATTCCATTCTGTATCTGCATTTGGGTCCTATAGAAAATAAAATTACCAAATGTTCATCATGACATGTCTGTTATTTCAAATCTTTGTCAGTCATCATAATCACATCATGAATTTTACAACTGCATATTGTTGAAACACACGAATGATAAATATTATATTTTTTACCTATCCTTCTCTATTGTTTGTTTGTTTTGTTTTTTTTTCAGTTTCCACATTTGTTTTTAAAAAGCCCATTTTCATTAATTATAGCATGCATGTCTGTATGTCACTGAAAAAAATAATTACTTTAGTTACATCTTTTAAAAAGTGAAATAACATGAGCACAGCAATATTGGTACAATGTCACTGTACAAGTTGAACAAACCAAGTGCCTTAATTGGTGCAGTTTGATTGACTCTTGTGTATGAAAAGCTGTTTTTGTTGCACACTTTCTTTAATGTAAATCTATGGACGTACTTTTGTACCTGATCTAAATTTTCAAAATGCTATGTGTGTGTCTGAAGATTTATTTACATTTAAATGTATTAGTTTCAAATAAAATTCTCCTACCGAAATAGGGTTTACTACAAACTTTACAAGTGTATTCATTAAAATTTATTTCAAATAATTTGAAGCAAAATTTTGCAATAAAATAAAATCCATGTTGAAAATTGTATTTCCAACAAGCTTACATAATGTACCAGCATTACAACAAACAAACAAAAAAGATCATTTGATACGCAGACAATATCATTAAGTGTTATGGGGCTGTCCTGTGTGTTGACACACCCCGAGTGTTAAACAAACTTGTTCTTATATACACAGTATATTTATGAAAAGGAAAAGACAATTTTTTAATTTGTTGAGTCAATAAATTCAAATTGCCAACTTTACAACACTAACAGGAAAACAGTTTAAACAAATATTAGACCAAATAATCTGTCTCTTGTGTGTTTATTATAATATTTGTCATTATATATTTCCTTTTTATTATTTGGACATTTATTTAAAAAAAAAAATTTTTTGACACTCAGTGTGGAAAAAAAATGTCCAAATAATAAAAAGGAAATATACAATGACAAATATAAATACACAAGAGACAGATTATTCGGTCTAAACAAATATAATAACTGGTTCATAAAGTCAGTGGACATAAGTATTCATCACAGGGACACCCTCGATTATACGCTATACATTTCATATAAAACTACATTTTTCAAAAAAATTATCGTGAAGTAATTTCTAAATGGATTTTGATCATTTTTGCACCAGAATAACCAGAAATATTTAAAGATTAATTGTTTATTTTAGCATGATTTTCCATTTGATTGCCTTTATTTTCTTATGATTTAAAGACAATTTTTGTTTTCTGACATCAAATTTGCTGTATATTTTAACCAAAATAAAATTGTAAAAATCAACATTTGTGTTTAAATCACCGGAAAACAAAAAACATGCAGACAAAAATTACTATCAGATAAACAAGTAAAATTCAAAGAATTCTGTGCATCTTGAAAAAGAAATAAATTTCATAAAAATCTGCTCAGAGATAACTTTAAAATATTTTTTTGAAAAAATGTGGTTTTATATGAAATATATATTATACAGTTATTTAATGTGTAGCCAGGCAATAGACCAGAATATATTTCCCAAGGTACTAGGAACAGCTCAAGTGTTCTATTGCCCGAAGCCAACAGCTGAGGGCAATAGAACACTTCAGCTGTTCTCAGTACCGAGGGAAAAATTTTCTGGTCTATTGCATGGCTACACATTAAATAACTGTTTTATTACCTAATAGTAATTTTGGAATGCATATTTTTGTACTTTCAAAGTTTTGGGATAGAGAGATAAGAATAAAGTAATTAAATTGTATTTTTCAAAACAGTTAACAATAACAAATTATGAGTTATCATTTGAACGTTTTATTACATTTGGAATTTAGACGCATTGATAAAGATTTGGTCGAGTTAATGAATATTCATGAGACGTAATTGACCAATCATAAAGCGGGTCAAAAGGTCACGGGCAATAGAACGCTACAGCTACAGCGGGCAATAGAACGACCGTCGTTCTATTGCCCAAGACACAAATTAAAAGTGAAATATGGTTAAAACTAAAATATTCCCAATAGAAAGGTAATTAATATACTATTAGTTAATAAAGTAAAATATCGAAGGTGACGAATACTTATGTCCATGGATTAGACAGGTTTATTGTTTACAAGTGATGTTGTAATATGTATTACACAAACACACACCAGACTAGACAGTATGAAATATTTGTATTTCCGTTTTGTACCCACTCGTTAAGTCGTATATTTGAGTGATTAAAAATTAAAAGCTATATAGTTTTTGGATTTACTGTCTATTCAGGGGCGGATCCAGGATTTCAAGTTAGGGGGGCGCACTTAAAATAATCGTGCGGAGCGGAGCGAGGCGTGAACATTTTTGGGGTATTTTGTGTGAAAAATTATGATCTTACGCAAAAAAAACATATTTTGTCCAATTTTAGGGGGGGGGAGCGCACGCCCTGGATCCGCCCCTGCTATTGAAAGTATTGTGCTTACACAAGTGGGTACCGTTTTTTACCGACTACATGTATTGACAAACACATGTTCCTTTTTTTTCTTTTTTCTTTTGGTATACAATATTCCATCAATCGATTGATGATTACATACTGTTGCTTGCATGGACAAGAATTTTTATTTACATACTATAGCACAGCCAAAGTGGAAAATGTTTATAATACAAAGTGCTTGAGGAAGATGACGTGATTAAAACTATGTACATGTACGTGTAAGGTTTATTGTTTAGACGAGTGTAATGAGAACAGCTGGAGTTAGCTGATCTCTGAAGCTATCGATAGATGGAGCCTGAACGAGTGAAGCAGGGAGTTGGTTCCACTGCGGTATTGTAAAAGGAAAGAATGAATGCCGGTATGAATCTTTTGATGAGTAGATATACCTGTATGTGAGCTGGTGGTTTTTTCTGGTTCTAGTCTGCAAATATTAAGGTGTCGGATAGAATAGCAACAAGATATTTGTGCACAGGATCTTGTTGACTATCCACGTACATGCATATTACTAGCAATCTACATGTACGTGGAAAAAGTTAACAAGGCTCTGTGGTTTGTGGTTTATTTTTACTTTTCTGGTGTTCTCTGCACAACTTAATGTTTATTGTACATTTTTGTAAGTGGACTTTAAATGAAAAAAAATACCTGCATTCTTGGTTCCAAGTTTTCTGTTCTACCTCAAACGTTGAAATGATATAAATAACAATCTAAAAAGGATTATTACACAGCTTTAAAAGTTACTCATCTTTCACATGGATAAACAGGAAGTACCCCACATTACCAAATAAGGAAAGAAGTGTGTAAACTTAAAAACTATATCGGAGTAGACGATAAAATTTCCGATATTTTCATCATTATTGAATAAAATAGTTTTTATTAGGTTGTGTGCTGGTAGATTTCTATACAAACAAAAAAGATCAAGTTTAAAATGGAAAGGAATAGCATATATAGGATATTTGAGATTATCAGTTTACTTTGACTGTGTCTAGTACACAGATTATTTTTTAATCAATTAATATTTTGTCCCGCGTTTGGAAGTCAGTGCGACACTGAAATGAGACAGTTCAACGATCATTTGCTGATAAAGAATAGAGGGATTTTACAAGCAGTGCCTCCAAGAGAAATGTTGCATGGCAGAACAAGAATGCTTTGGGGCCTCATGGACAGACTGAGACTTCTCTAAAAATTGAGGATTAGAGGTCCAATAAAACCACTGGTAAACTTTCATAAATGCTTTCAAAGTTTCCTGTGCAACAGAATGTCCAGATAAGATATACTTTATACAAAGCAGTGACAAAGTCTAAATGGATTTTATATAATTAATTTTCTAAATGAACAAAAAATAGTTGAACCCCCGCCTCAAAAAAAAGAAGAAGAAAAAAATCACAATAAAAAACGTCTATGGCTAAGGCTATGGGGCCCTTCATAGATTCATAGATCCCATCTTGGCTCTCCGGGCCCCGGACCGATGTACCGGCTGAACCCTCTCTCATAGGCACTGGCTACAAGTATATTATATTTACAATATGCGATTGTAATAGCTTTTGATTGTTCTTTTTCCTGGAGATATTAACTCATCTTTCAAAAAGTCATGATTCGGTAGCTAAAAGTTTTCACTAGGCCTATATTTCATATCAAACCATATATAACAGGGGCGGATCCAGGATTTCAAGTTAGGGGGACGCACTTAAAAAAAATCGCGCCGAGCGGAGGGAGGCGCGAAATTTTTGGGGTATTTCGTGTGAAAAATCACGATTTTACGATTTTACGCAAAAAAAATCATATTTTTTCCAATTTTAGGGGGGGGGGGGGTGGCGCCGGGTGCGTCTAGTTGAGTCTATTAGTTCACAAGTTTATCTGTATTGGTTAGCAAAGAAAACCAGCCCCAAAGAGTCAATTGAATCAGGGCCTTTACAAATAAGATTTTTCAAGTATTTTACCAGTTTCGATGTGTCATTCATGAACTTTTTTTTTAAATTGTAAATAGAAAATACGCTTTCTGGTAAGATTTCTGCCTCGTCTTTACGACCTCTCGTTTAGTAGTAGCGAGTCCATTATTTATTATTTCACTTTATACTGGTGGCACAAAACACGATTTCCATATCAGAAATTCCTGTCGATTACAAAACACGACGAGTGTGACTAATGGAGCATGAACTTCTCATCCTTCCGGCACAGCTGAGGTCACCCGGTTTCCAGTGGGGTTCGCCAAGTTTTTAATTTTCTGCTTAGTGTTTAGAAGAAGATATATTAAAAGCAGAAGAAATATTAAAAGCAGAAGAAATATTAAAAGAAGAAGAAATATTAAAAACAGAAGACATTTTTTTTTATCAGGGTCAAAACTTAAATGAATGGTAATTCAGCCTTAAACTTAATCAAGTCATTTTCCAGCTTCCCAGGAAAAATCTATGGTACTGCAGGTTCGATGATACCGTGTAATGATGTGTTATTTCAACCAATATTCACAGCCATTTTTTAAATTAACTACCACGGTACCATAGGAACCCGATATACATCTTATATCTTTTAGCAAGGAGAGACAAAACAATCTTTTTAGTAAAAATGGAACAAAGAGGATAATATTTCGTCATTGTCCTTTTTCATTTGGCCACTTGATTCTATGCCCTCCGATTTATGGTTTGTGATAACCCCTTAGGAATCTTCAAGCTTTTCTCATTTATAGAAGACTACAAGAACAAGAGACATTCACAAAAAATGCTATTAAAATGAGATGTCTGGGCTTTTTCACTCATTCTTGGGCACGATTAATGCTCATTGTTAAGACCATATTGTAAGTTGAATGTATAGAACATCAATAAAAGCACTGTTGCTTTACTTTAATGCGTGTTTATGAGTAATATTGAAGTCTCGTTCATTTACATCCATATCCTTTATTACTGATATCAGCGTTTACCTTTAGTGTAGTGTAGAATCGGAAATATAAAGCATTTCCTCGTGTTTAAGATACTACGAAAGTCCAGAAGGATTATTCAAGATTCAAGATTCGATATTTGAGATTCAATATCCTAAATATTTAGATATTCAATTTCGAATATCGAACTTCAGATATTGAAATTCGAGATTCAAAATTCAATGTCCATAACAACAAATCAAGAGAACTATTTAAAATTGCTGTAAAGATTTTTGTCATGGTCAATTTCAAAATGTATTTTAATATAATTTCATACAGAACAAACTACAAAAAAAAACAAAAAAAAACAAAAAGCATTCTTCATTTTTTGAAATGAATCCATAAACCAAAAAGGAACCAATAAACAAACTAAAATTAGCTTATATATGAAAATAATAAACAAATTCAAAACAACTGGTATGTTTATTGGTTTATAAACTGCACCAGGTAGCGGAGAATACTTGAATTTGAATGTACATATGGCTCTAGATAATTGTACTTGTTTGGTAGTAAGCAACCATCTTGCTGCCTACTAATATTATACATATCAATCTAATCTAAATCATATCTCTCACTTGCTCCCAGTTACTGAAATTTGGTTGATTGATTGATTGATGTTTAACGTCCAGCGAGCAATTTTTCAGCTATATTCAGGGCGAGAATAATTTGAAATTTGGGCTCGGATCCCACGCCGCAACATAGAAGTAAAAAATAAAGGTTGGTCAGCGACTTGCGACTGGTTGATGGTTTTCTCAAGACACTATGGCTTTCTCCACTAATAAAACGCCCCGCGACCGCCACCATATATTTGAAATATTGTTGAAAGTTGCGTTGGACACCATAACCTTAACCGTAACACCCAAATAAACGGATTGAAGTGAAACTTGTACAACAATGTAGTTTTTGGATATATTGTGTGTAATAGTATAAACATACTGCCTTTAGTTGAGGGTGTTACGGTAGATTACCACAAGAAGAAAAAAATATCACCCAAGACGAAGTCGAGGGTGATATTTTTTCTGAGTGTGGTAATCTATCGTAACACCCTCAACCAAAGGCAGTATGTTTTATATTATACTGAATGCCCTTCAGAGGGTGATATTGCGGAGGGTGGTATTGTGGAGGGTGGTATTGCGGAGGGTGGTATTGCGGGATGTGGTATATCCTTGCAATACCACCCTCTGCCTTGGTGGGTGGGATTAAGAAAAGTTAGAGAAAAATACCACGTCTACATTTACCAATGAAATTGCCGAATTATCAAAGAAATTTGCATAAAGTATAATATTGTTTAATAACTACACTCCAATTTCCGGATACCATTTCTAAAGTATATAATACAAGCCATCGAAGTAAACATCACACTGTATACTATCAAACTGTCTAGTTTTCATACTACCGACATTTACCTGATGGGTGCCCTATGGTTGTTTATTTGTAACTTGGTAATGCGATGTCGGACAAGCAACGGTATTTTGGCCAGGTCTGTGAAATAATTTTATGCACTAACATCAAAACGATAGAAGATGCACAGATGTAGCGTTTATTGGCAAAAGTAGAGTACCACTACATGATTGGTTGGTTTTATGGTGTTTAACACCACTTTCAACAATATTTCAGTTACATTGTATATCGTGGCGGTCAGTTTTATTGGACGAGTAAACCGGAGAAAACCACCGACCTGTCGCAAGTCACTGACAATCTATCACATAATGTTGTACACCTCGCCCTGATCGAGATTGGAACTCACAACATCAGTGGTGATAGGCGCTTAATTGCCTAGGTAGTTGTAAATCCAGGCAAACTACCACACGACCACGGCCACACCATTTAATGAACCGCAGACAGGAGGCTAGAGCCGTTTCACTCATAAGGTACGAGCACTGGCACTTGGGTCCAGGATATTTTTTTTCTCAATTTTATCAATAAAATGTGCATCTACAACGTATATGAACCCGTTTGACATGCTTCATTGTGAAATAGACGCCTTTATGAACTATGTCCCATTTTCCTAATGTATCTACTGTGCATGTAGATATATTAGGAAAATGGGGCATAGTTCATAAAGGCGTTTATTTCACAGCAAAGCATATCAAACGGGTTTATACTTGTAGATGCACATTTTATTGATAAAATAAAAAAAAAATATTCTGGACCCAAGTGCCTGTGGGTACGAGTTGTGCTCATTGTGGAAAACATACGACGACTGTTTAAATGTAGAAATGAAAATAAAAGAGCTGTTATTTTAGTTTGAGCAGAGATCATCCAACTTACGACGAACCTGTACGGTTACTACTTATCTCAATTACGAATACGAAGTACATGTAGGAGATGCTATTTTGTGTATAAGATTAAAGTCGCCTGGAAACATTATTCAAAGTTCACGAATAATGCGTAAATACATATTTGTAACCATCGTGTATTCCCGTCCAATACACCGGAAATTGATGGTGTTGTACCGTAGATTGTGATTAGTATGCCGACTGCAATCTCGATTACACAAATATACAATACTTGTGCACTGTCGAAGCATACGGGTAATATGTATAATGAGGCTTAGAAACGGGGGAAAAGGCGAGGCTTCGCCGAGCCTTTTTCCACGTTTCGCGCCGAATACACATATTTACCTATATGCTTCGACAGTGCACATGTATTGTATTTATTCTGCAATTTTAAATCGTAAATAAACGTTTACTGGACGATGATAAAAGTATTTGAAATAATTTTGTGTATGTATTTGAAAACAATATCCCCCAATGTGCCCCGATGAGTTTGCCAAATATAAAATTTTATTCTATTTATAACTGACCAATATCAAAAAAAATATTGGGCAGGCTATATTGGTCGGTAAATGCTGTCATTGCAGGATAAATATCAATATCCGGTATACGGGGATACAGCGGAGAATGCAGGAAGAACGGATCACAATTTCCCGTGAACACAACAGTTGGGACTATATGTATAACTGTTTTGAATCCATATTCTAATTTTCATTTTACATACATGTATTTCAAAATCGAACTAAAGGACGCAAGGTGCAGTTCAAAGTACTGCCTATGGTGGCTAAACGTTACCATTGGAAAAATATATTACCATTGGTGCTGATAGTGACCAATAATAAAGCTACCGTTGGCCACCATTCTAACAGACTGTCTAAAATGATGCATATACTGATCATATTAATTCGAACATTTTTGAGAAAGTTCGGTGTTTTATTAAACAGACAAAAAGATTTTGTACTTCAAGTCAGCAACTATAGAATTTTGTTAAATTTTGTTTTCCTCTGAATTTTCTTCCCTTTTTCCTCGTTTGTATTAATTCATGACTCTTGTTTACCTCTTATGTCTAATACTATGTTGTATATGTTTTGCTGTCATTATATATTATGTGTATTATTTATGTAAGGAGATGACTTAATATAAGTTGCAATAACTTGTGTCCAATCCTATTGCCAAATTTATCGCAATAAAATATTATCACATACATTACATTACAGTTCCAACCACAGGGACGTGCTCCCGTCCACTAAATTTGCCCCACTGATTTTTTTTTATTATCAATGCGTTACCCACTGAAAAATCACCATCAATGTGCCACCCACTAAAAATCACATATGATTTTTCAGTGGGCAACACACCGATAGTAAAAAAAAAATAAGCTTCCAGGAGCAAGTCCGTGTGCAAAACACGACAAGATTTGCAAGGATTGGTTTTCCCACTGCAATTGGATAAAATGGAAAACTTTTCAATTTCTTGATTAAAACAGAGCATTTGAAGATTATTTTTCAGTTATTTTGCCTGGTGTAAATGAAACTGCTTTCTTGAACTCGTGGAATGGGAGATTTTTCTATTTTGAAAATGATGCAGTTTCCTAATAAATAAATTCGAATACATGTATATTGTTGTTGGACCATGTGTTTTATTGTCTGTCCATGTGATTAACAGGCGTCTGTAATATGAAATGTTATTGATATAAACATTCACAATAGTTCCATATAAATACCATTGGTCAAAATGCCAACCACTGGTACAATTGGTAATTAAGTTATTTGCCATTTGCAAAAATATAACGTTCAGAGTTCATGTCAAATTACGTACCAATGTTAAAGTTGAATGGGACCGACGAAACTACTCTGGCTGCCATTGTATTTAATGCCAAATGAGCAACTTTTCATCTATATCGTGGTGGATCGATTATTGCTCAACCCAGCAAGCAGCATTAAAGATATATTTAGTGCGAAAACAAAGTTCCATTCAACGAAATGATGGATGTCCGCTTTGTACTAGACCAACATGCTTTTATTGGATCTTTAAAGTGCTAGCTCATCGAGACGGTCCGTGGGTAGACATTTCGCTCCACTCTTGGGACACACCATCCCGATTTAACGTCCTTGCTTTTATTTTTGAATGCTGTGTCTTAGGGGAACAATTACTAATTTGTCTTTTGACCCGCTCGGCTACCGACGCCACGAACTACAGTTCTCGAGGCGAGCCTGCCAATTCTTACATTACCGATGATCGACAGAATAATGAACCACTCTTGTTGGAAACCTTAAAACTTGATAAATGCCAGAAAGATTGAAACATGGGAGCTGGGAAAGACACACAAAAGTGGATGGTTAATTAAACCAGATATCGAAATTTAAACCAATTTGATGTAAAAATACATTGTCCATATTTATGGACATAGTGACAAAACCATGCTTATTAAATTGCTGTAGTAGAATTGAAAAATAGGCAAAATTAAATGAATAAAGCAAAAACATATATTTCACATTTATTGATATAGAAATTCCAAATGGAATATTCTTGGTCTTTGTCGTCATTTAGGTCAGATAATCTTGGGTCATCATTCATGTCGGAGAGAGGAAGAAACACGGGAGACATCACTACTATAGATTGTCGAAATTCATATCATCTACAAACTCTGAAAAATAAAATATAGAATATTACAAACACATTCAAATTATAAGCCACACATGGACAACTTTGTCTCTCAGTACAAGTTCACTTGATGTAAAAGTTGGTCATTTTTAGCACTACTGATTTTGTGAAATCGATATTTAAAATCAATATACCGTAAAATTGATTGGTGTTTAACGTCCACCCTTTTTTCAGCTAAATGTGGCATGAACACATGTTCTATATTAATTTCCTCAATTATAAGACCATTCGAATAGAAATACAAAAATGTAAAACATTCGGGTTATATTAAGTAAAATAAAAAGTAAAAACTGTAAAATTAAGGCAACGAATTGCAATTCAACTTATCCAATTCAATCCATTACTTAATTCCCATCGAAATGTTAATTTAATGTACAAAAAAAAAAAAAAAAAAACTTAAAACAAAATATACTGCTTGTCAAGTGTCAGACATAACTGGTATAAAGATTGTAACCTTGGCAAAACTAGGTACCGGTCACGATTTGCAATTTCCTAGCTGTGATTGGTTTGGCATATTAAATAAAGGAATTATGCTATTTGATGTTGCTAAAGTAATCAGACTTTTCATTACATAATAAACGATCAAAACGAATGTAAGGTTTGCAAAGGAATATAAAAATTAGAAAGATCAACTTTTAATATATTCATTTAACTGGTGGTACAATTGTCATAAGCCAAGTTACTGTCCATCCTCCAAATCACTGTAGCTGGCTTGCTTGCATATTAGAATTGCAATATATGCATACAAGACCCTTTTTTAATTTTTTTTTATATATAGTTCAAAATCAGATACAGTATTATTACAAAACTGGAATGAAAAATGTAACAACCCACCATCGAAGTCAATATATCCATTTCCATTTGCATCAGAATCCGCCATTAAATCCTCCGGGGTTCTGGTTTCTTCTTGCAAGATGTATGCCATGTCATCCCTCAGTTCGTCTAAATCAATAAGTCCATCCTGATCTCCACCAAGATCCAAATACATTTCTGCCAACACTTCCTCCTGTTTCTCCTCACTAGCATCATAATCTAAGATATACAAATTGAACATCGTAACCCAAAATATACAAATTGAACATCGTAACCTAAAATATACAAATTGAACATCGTAACCTAAGATATACAAATTGAACATCGTAACCCAAGATATACAAATTGAACATCGTAACCTAAAAAATACAAATTGAACATCGTAACCTAAGATATACAAATTGAACATCGTAACCTAAGATATACAAATTGAACATCGTAACCTAAAATATACAAATTGAACATCGTAACCTAAAATATACAAATTGAACATCGTAACCTAAGATATACAAGTTGATCATCGTAACCTAAAATATACAAATTGAACATCGTAACCTAAGATATACAAATTGAACATCGTAACCTAAGATATACAAATTGAATATGGTAACCTAAGATATACAAACTGAACATGGTAACCTAAGATACACAAATTGAACATCGTAACTCAAGATATACAAATTGAACATGGTAACCTAAGATATACAAATTGAACATGGTAACCTAAGATATACAAACTGAACATGGTAACCTAAGATATACAAATTGAACATCGTAACTCAAGATATACAAATTGAACATGGTAACCTAAGATATACAAATTGAAAATGGTAACCTAAGATATACAAATTGAACATGGTAACTCAAGATATACAAATTGAACATGGTAACCTAAGATATACAAATTGAACATGGTAACCTAAGATATACAAATTAAACATGGTAACCTAAGATATACAAATTGAACATCGTAACTCAAGATATACAAATTGAACATGGTAACCTAAGATATACAAATTGAACATGGTAACCTAAGATAAACAAATTGAACATGGTAACTCAAGATATACAAATTGAACATGGTAACCTAAGATATACAAATTGAACATGGTAACCTAAGATATACAAATTGAACATGGTAACCTAAGATATACAAATTGAACATGGTAATCTAAGATATACAAATTGAACATGGTAACCTAAGATATACAAATTGAACATGGTAACCTAAGATATACAAATTGAACATCGTAACCTAGGCAAAGTGTGCTATGAAATAGAGTTTTTTTTTAATTTACTTGTCCCATAATGACATTGGTACCAGGACAGCTTAAAGAGTTGAATCGCTTCAAGTCTCAAATTCGATATTCAGGGTTAGGGTTATACTGGACTACCCTGAAAAAACCACCGACCTGTCGAAAGTCACTGACAAACTTTATCACATCATGCTGTATCGAGTACACCTCCCACGAGCGGGATTCCAACTACACACAGGTAGTTGTATAGTCCAAATAGATAGCACAGGTAATTGCAAAGCCCAGATACCATACGATCACATTTTTGTTTCCACACATTTCCGATCAAACTTTTTTCTCTCAATATTTTGACTCAAAATCAAAAATTCAATTTTAAGCCATTATCTGCCAAATCGTAAATTTTTGTTACCCATAAAAACTATCAGATATGATTGATGCCTTAATAAAACGTGTTTCTGTAACTTATAAATGTTATGAAATGTACGCGCATCGCGGGAAAAAATGTGCAACTGATCGTGTTACGGACAAAGAACCATGCAAGTTGGCAGTTAATAAGCGACAAAATACAAATCATTCGTTTTTACCTGTCACTTAGTAAGGTCAAATTGCACACAGAAAAAGCGAGGTCAAATTATTTGCTTCCAAGCAAATAAGTAATTGATGGTAATTTTCGTTCTCAAAAGGCGGAAAGTGGTTCGGTGGTTCGATAAGCTGTTTAATGTGAAATATTTACCTTTATTTTATCATTTTAAAGCTATTTACCAATTTCCAAAGCAGATAATTTTTTTGGTCAAAATCGTAGCTAATGCCCCTTTAAACATCTATATCTATTTCTTTTATCTGTTGTTTCTCAAAAATAAATTTGAAATTGTTTTATATTTTTCTTATATTCAGTATTTAACTTTAAATACTCTTAATTAATACTTTAAAGAATTTCACATTTCTACAGTGTATTTGTCGGGCAAGTTAATGTATAATTTAATAACAATGAATAGAAATTAAAATTTTATGTTTTCTGATTTGAATTTAAAAAAAAAAGATTTGATTTGATTTGATGATTTGATTTTTGATGTTTTAACGCCACTTTCAGCAATATTTCAGGTATATCATGGCGACCAGTTTTTGTGGTTTAGAAAGCAGGAATACCCTGAAAGAACCACCGATCATGGGCAAGCAACTGGTAGACTTTATCACTTGCGGATGCGAGACGAGTGCACCCCTTTTTTGTAATTTACAAAGCTGAATTTACAAAAGAAAATCGATATTCAAACATTATGGTGAGTGGGCTAGGACACAGTTATATTGTTTTTTTTCCCTCTCGGGCGTAATAATTATATATTTTGTTGAATTGAAATATAGACATCCCCTATTTGTCACATAAAAATAAAAGATTACGATCGACTTTGAACTTGATATTATACATAATACCGTACAGAGAGGTTTTTTCACAAACATGTTAAACGCTTTATTTTACCTCCCCCAATGTGTTTACAGGAAAGCCCAAGCACTGGGTCATCACCAGAATGACAACTATGATTGTTTGGATTGGTTTATGGTGTTTAACGCCACTTTCAACAATAACTTTTATTGGTGGAGGAAACCAGAGTACCCTGAGAAAATCACCGACCTGTCGCAGTCACTGACAAACTTCATCACATAATGTTGTATCGAGTACACCTCGCCATGAACGGGGTTCGAACTCACAACTTTAGTGGTGATAGACACTGATTGCACAGATAGCTGTAAATCCTACTACCATACCTACACGCCACGACGCCCCTCAATAGACGCTGTATGTATACCCTCCAGTAAACCATTACGCGGCTCACAGAACTTGAAATATCTTATTAATAATTAATTTCTTGGTGCACGGCATGAAATATGAACCTAGTATTGTAAATCTGTGAAAGTTTTCCATTACTTCAATAAAAAATAAAAAGTAAAATTTGTCCTAACAAAAGACCTAAGTACTACAATGTATCGTATCTCTGTAACGTCATTGCACCTTTTGGTTCGCGGGAGATAACAAGCTGTGGTC
Organism: Gigantidas platifrons; assembly: GCA_002080005.1. NCBI lineage: Eukaryota > Metazoa > Mollusca > Bivalvia > Mytilida > Modiolidae > Gigantidas > Gigantidas platifrons. The sequence continues at coordinate 351,221 of MJUT01003782.1, read as the reverse complement.
AGACATCACATTTGTTTCTCGTCGTGACGCAGGAGATTTTCTTCCAACATATGTAAAAAATGTCACTGGTCCAGCTAACGCTACTATGCACATCTGCTGATCTCACGCTTGGTGGATATCTAATCGCTTCACTGAATTTTGTTTAAAATACTCTTACATCTTCCTCTAGTGAGGGGCTGGGAGGGGGTTCACTTGTGGAATAGCCTAGGGCCTCTCTTCATCTAAATCCGGCCCTGTTAGTACCCACTGGAATACCCATCATCTAGATCTGTTCATACACTAGTCCACTAAACTGAATAAACATGTTGTCGATTAAAACATCTAACATTTTAATGATCTCGTGATGTTTATATCTATTGACATTGATGAAAAAATACAATATACGTACATGATCGGCACACATATAATTATTATTACTTCAATGTGGTGAAACAGGTGAGAAAAACTCTCCAGAGATCCTTTTCTCCTTTTTAAGACTAAAGGTCGTGTAAATTAATTTCATATTTGGGCTGTTTAAAAAAAAATGAACCCAAAGTGTGACATAAGTGACCAAATTAAAGTAATTGAAAATTGATGTCCTACTGAATTTTAAGGACCCACATAAGTCCAAGTTTACTAATTTATCATCGGGTTGTGAAAGAAATTAAGAAAAAAAAAATTGCAACATTTTATTAATGGCTTTTGATCTATATTTTTGTAACACTTACAATATTTCTCAACAAGATTACAACACAAGTAATTCTAAAAATTATTGTACATTATTAATTTATTGTTACAACGAAGTTCAAAAATATTTTTGATCATTTTTAACCAATGTTTTTAATTTAGAGATAAAATTTAATGTATTTTCACCATTTTTTTAAGTAATTTTTTGGTTTCTCATTACAAAGGTTTCTGTTTCTCTAAGAAAAAAGGTCCACACTGATATGAAAAGTACATTTGAAGACACATACACGATACTAATTCATTCACTGAAAATTTCATAGAAATTGCTTTATCCATTTTTGCGTTATTGACAAATGACAAATGGAAAACGCATGTATTTTACCTAATTTTGTTACACTCCTGAAATATTTTTGTATATATCAACTAAAGTGAATATTTCAAACAGAAATATGTGTTGAAATTGGAGTCCAATGAATAAAACAGGCCATCAGCATATAATTTAACAATTATCTATTCGAGAAATATCAATTTGCTTGATATTAAGACTTAAAAGTTGACAGCTAGCAGCTGTATCAAGTAACTTAGGGCAGTAAAATACTTGAAAAATTACATTCTACCAAATTTATTTACTTCTCACTTGCTTTCCTATTACATCAGAAAAGTTCACATTTATTTTATTTATTCACATTGTTTTAATATTTTGTTTGGTGGTAAGTACAAAAATAGGTCAGGAGTGTAACAAATGTTCAACTCAATGGAGACTTGTAGAGTTTTTGATGCTGAAGAAGGAAGGACTCACCCTAACTTCCCTCTGTCTGTTTTAATTTTGATGATATGACATGAGATTGGTAATTTTAGAGCTATAGTCTATTGATAAGAATGAGGGTAACGGGTATTGGCAGCCATATTTGTCGACTGATCAAAATCACAGCAAAAGTTTTGAACTAGATACCATATAAAGGAACATCCACACCAATTTTGGTTCCAATCTTCCCATTGGATTCAGAGGAAATGACTTTTTAAAAAAATTACTACGACGGACGCCAAATGATGGAAATAGCACGGTGAGCTAAAACGTAGGATTTCTGTCAGGAGTGTAACATTTTATGTTGATAGTTAAATACATAGCTATTTTCCAATGAATGAAGCAATTATTCACGAAACATTTAATATTTCAATTACAAATATTTATATCCTTCATTTCTGCTTTGTGAAATTTATAATGTCTTAATCATTTTTGAAAAACTCTTTGAAGTGCTCATGATTATATAGATTATTTTTCAATCAGCGGCTTACATAAATTATAACAAGGAGATAGAATGCTACAAATATAATAGAATTGCATTACAATACCTCAGCAAGACACAGAAGGTCAGTTTCAGTCAACCATATTTTCTAAATCTGACTAAAAAGTAAGTTCAATAGTGCTTGTATTTAATTGGATAAAAGCGTTACACTCCTGAC
>MJUT01003782.1:290490-310932 GCA_002080005.1 Gigantidas platifrons | reverse complement strand
AAGCTGTAAATCTACAACAGGGGTAATCATAAGCTGTAAATCTACAACAGGGGTAATCAGAAGCTGTAAATCTACATCAAGGGTAATCAGAAGCTGTAAAGCTACAACAGGGGTAATCAGAAGCTGTAAATCTACAACAGGGGTAATCAGAAGCTGTAAATTTACCAAAGGGGTAATCAGAAGCTGTAAATCTACAACAGGGGTAATCAGAAGCTGTAAATCTACAACAGGGGTAATCAGAAGCTGTAAATCTACAACAGGGGTAATCAGAAGCTGCAAATCTACAACAGAGGAAATCAGAAGCTGTAAATCTACAACAGGGGTAATCAGAAGCTGTAAATCTACAACAAGGGTAATCAGAAGCTGCAAATCTACAACAGGGGTAATCAGAAGCTGTAAATCGACAACAAGGGTAATCAGAAGCTGCAAATCTACAACAGGGGTAATCAGAAGCTGTAAATCTACAACAAGGGTAATCAGAAGCTGTAAATCTACAACAGGGGTAATCAGAAGCTGTAAATCTACAACAGGGGAAATCAGAAGCTGTAAATCGAAGAATGATAGATAATATGGTGTCTTTTCACTTACACAATATAGCTTACATATAGCATCCCAAGCCAATAAAAAAAGTCAGAACAAAACCTTGTATAATCATGCAAGAGATAATAATGTGTTGTTAATTTTTATTAAATTTTATGATTGAAATAAGCATTGTTTTGATTTCCTTGGTTTGCTTAGTAATAGCATCCAAAGCCTTAATAATTACTAATTAACAAAGTAAGAATAAAACCCTGTATAATCATGCAAGAGATGATAATAATGTGTTGTTATTTTTTTAATCAATTTCATGATTGAAGTGAGCATTGCTTTGGTGTCCTTGTTTTGATTAGCCTTAGCATCCAAGTCTAAACCAAGTGAAAACAAAACCCTGCATTAATTATTCAAAAAATAGTTATGCTTTCATTTTTTACTATATATTTTTATTTCTCAAACTGACAGTGCATAGCACATATACAGAGAAGCTACAAATGAATGAACATATTAAACTATATACAATATATACAAATACAGTAAATTGACAGATGGAATTAGCCGGGAGGACAAACTATCATATTTATATATCTAATGAATTTACATAGTTTTTCCAGGATTGGTTTCCGTTCACTAGTCATTAAATTTTTGAATTTTATTATATTGGGACGTTCAATTAGATGTTTTGGAAGTACAAAAAATGTAGTGAAGTACGCTTTTCGCTTAAATTAGTACATTCAAATATGTAATGATATTCATGTCCAATTTGATTCTTTTGACAAAGTTCGCAATAGCGATTTTCCCTCTGATTTGGACGTACAAAAAATGTAGTGAAGTACGCTTTTCGCTTAAATTAGTACATTCAAATATGTAATGATATTCATGTACAATTTGATTCTTTTGACAAAGTTCGCAATAGCGATTTTCCCTCTGAATATTACTCCATCTTCCCTTTTCGATGGGCAATTTATGATTTGTAGTTCTTAATTTAAATAAAAGAAGGGAATTATGTTCATCTAAAATATTAAAATATTCTTCAAATTTAAAATCAGTTTTGAAAATTCTATAATTAAATGCTTTAGGGGTATTATGGACTGACGAATTCCAATCCTGTAAAAACTGGTCTAACAATGTTTGTTTTATACTTGTTTTAGCCACTCGATGCTTTTGAAAGTTTGCGTTTGTCATATATTAGAAAAACCAGTTTCGCTTAATATTTTTTCCAAGAATTTTATCCATTTAATATCGAAATTTTGTTGCGAATACAAATGGTGTGATAAACTATACATAATGCATGATATTTTGGATTGTTTTCCACAAATAATTTTTGCCCTAAAAGAAATAATTCTAATTTTAATGTCGATTTCGACCGGATATCAACCTAATTCACCATATATCATATAATTCGGAGTAGACGTCTTGAGGTTCAAAATAATTTTACAAAATTTTAGGTGTACTTTTTCTAACACGTCATTGTTTCCAAATCCCCATATTTCGCAGCCATAAAGTAAAATTGGCTTAACCATTTTATCGAAAAGATTCAATAAACATTTTATAGATAAGTTGTGTTTTCTTCCTAATTTCAGAGAACACTTTATTTTTTATGTGGTTAAGTTTCTGATTAAAGCAGAAAACAGCTCACACTAAATTCCCTGAATTTAAACTGATAAAAAAAAATAGTATATTTAATATAACATTTTGTTCATTAATTCAAAAGAACAACATTGCTTTTTTTCTTTTAAATATAAAAATGAAAAAAAAATCATAAAACAATTTTTTTTCAATTTGAAATAATCTTCATTACGTTGGTTATTTTCTTTAATTCAAAGTATTGAAATAAATCATTTTTAACATAAAACAGACACTATTTATGAAACACACTATAAACGTTTTCAGAAATCGGTGATTACCTAGTTATCGTTCGTGGACACTAGGTGGCATTACTATCGTCCGCCATTAAGAAAGTACAACAATCGGTTGTTTACACTAGCTACAATTAATCAGTATTCATAATTGGATTAGATAAACACGCTTCAGTTGTTATTTTATGGCTCCTCATAAAACTTTTTTTCAGATATTCAGATGTTTTATTTTGATAAAACTAAAATTCCTTTTCATCTTCAAAACAGATTCCTATAAAGAAATTGACCGACAAAAAGTTTTAATTTGTTTTACAATTTAACACACAAAAAAAAATAATAAAACAAAATTGAAAATTGCACCTTAAGATGTCACATTCACAGCTTAAGGGGCATTAGCTACGATTTTGACCAAAAAAATTATATGTTTTGGAAATTGGTAAATAGCTTTAAAATGATGAAATAGAGGTTAAATATTTCACATTAAACAGCTAATCGAACCACTTTCCGCCTTTTGAGAACGAAAATTACCATCGATTACTTATTTGTATTTTGTCGCTTATTAACTGCCAACTTGCATGGTTCGTTGTTGATACATGTAATTAACACTGACTAAAATTCACAAAATATAAGAAATAAGTGCATTGTTGTACTGATTTATTGACGATTCGACAAACTCCATAAACAATGTTGATAATTAATAAGATGACGTCCATTTCTTGACCGATCTCAAAAAACGAGCAGTTACAGGCCTTTTCCCCGATTCGCGTAGATTTCATAACATTTATAAGTTACAGAAACACTTTTTATTAAGGCATCAATCATATCTTATAGTTTTTATGGGTAAAAAAAATTTACGATTTGGCAGAGAATGCCCCTTTAAGTTCTTTCTTATCAGTTAGGCACACTTTTTATCATTATTACTTCACTTTAAGACTGATAAACATAGATACAAAATGCAACTATTTTGCATTTTCAAGCCATCTTCCAATTTATTTGTACTTAAAAAATTTATATATTTTTTTCTTATAAATGTGTATAAATATCTTCTATAAATTTCAATTTCTTATCTAATTTCTATTCTTATTATGTAACAATATGGTCAGGTTGTTATTTTCATTGAATGGCATCTCAAAATAGATTGCTTCACAGTAGGGGCCAGTCTTCCTGTATATTGGGTACATCCTGTATATTACAAGACAACCTAATTCCGATCACCTAGAAAATATTCCCACGTCATACATATTTTTTTTATAACCACAGTGATCAACCTTGCAAAGGACACAACTTGAAGACGGCTTGAAATACGAAAACGAAAATGCAAAATAGTTGCGAGGGACAAGGATTTATTGCACGATTCTTTTCCATTGAAATTAATAGGAAAATATGTATTACTATATAATAATATAATTTATATATTTACTTTTTAATTTCATACAAATTATTTTTTTCTTATGCTTGAAAAGCAAAAAAGAAAAAAAAGAAAAAGAAAAGGAAAAAAAAGTGCTTGCAGTAGAATTTATACTTATTTTTTATTGGGAAAATAACGGTAATTAAAAAAAATAATAATACATACAAGGTAATTTATTTGTTGTCATTATATCTCCGTTTACAAATCACTTCACAGCAGGTGTTATCATTGAATTTCAAGCCGAAATAACATTATATTGTGACATCTGTACTAGAGAAACCATACATTAGCGTATAGATAAACCCCGAGAACATAATATTTTTGTATATTACTAATGGCGGACACACTCGGAAGTCGATAATGGCCGCGCCCATGTTTTTAAGAATAAAAAGGTCTATAAGAAAAATAAATCCATACAGGTAAGAAATATGTTGTACAGGTGACAAATTATTATTTTAAAATGTTGTGTAAGTGAGACTGTGATAATTTAGAATGTTGTGCAAGTGAGAATAAACCGACAATACAATGGTAAAAAGATAACAGACAAAACGACAAACAATAATATACAAAACATAACACAGAAAATCTAAAGATCGAGCAACCCCACTCAAAACCGGGAGAGAAGAAGTTGTTAAATTTTCTGTAATATTTTAGAATATCCTAGTAAACTGTATTTTGTATGATAGCGAATATAAAAGGCGTACAATATTAACACGAATTAAATGTCAAACTACATAATATCTCTAATGTATACAAATAACGATCTCCCTATCAAACATGTCTAGGATCATATCAGGAGTCATTCTACGTCGGTGATCTGGTTCAGTTAATCCAATAAGGATGTCCCGGATGTAGTCCGGTATTTCCCCAAATCTGCTAGTCATGTTATATATCTGTAAAATAAGGAATGAAGAAGGTAACATGAATGGCAAGTTTCATAGTCTTTTCATAATACAAAATGTACAATAAAACATAGGACTCAGAATGTCATAAACAAGCGTAACGTTTATATTAATACGTTTCCTAAAATCATAGCTTTGATATCAAAGATTTCCATGATAGCCATATGCCAGATGACCACCATTTAAATCTAAAATATTAGTACAAATACAGACAAATTGATCTAGCGCAGACTATAATTCTCATAACGGACTGCCCAAGAAAATAGAACATATGAAATAACTACAGATGGGCATTAATATAAGTTCTAGAGACTTGTTTCCAAATCTTATTATTACTTTGTATTATGTATCATAAAAATTTCAAGATTGTAATGTTATTTTGAATTAATTAATTATATATATCTAAACTAAATAATTACAGCGAAAAGAAGTTATTGTTTTGCTATAGATATCCGTACGCTGGAGATTTTCCAGCAAATGGACAATCAGGATTCTAAAACCAAGATAAAACACTAAGATAATAAAGATAAAGGAGCATGTCTTTTCAGAATTTAAACATACAGAGTGCAATCCAATGTTCTGTTCAAAGAATATTTACTTATATAATATGTCTATACTTACACATTTCCTAATTTTCTCTCTGGTAAAATTCAAGTTAGCTTGTGTAACATCGCGATACAGAGGCATGGTCTCTCCCGTCAGCAGATAAAATAGAATTATCCCTAGACTCCAGCTATCCCACGCAACCAGAAGACGTTTAGTTCTCTCATCATACTCCCGTCTTATGGCTCTGTTTGTCATGTGCTTTTCTGGTGGCGCTAGTCTGTTTGTTATTGGCCCTTTAATTTTCAAAAATAATGGCATGTGTTATTGTATTTGTTGTATCTTATTGCCATTAAATGGCATAAATAGAAACATTGTTTTTGTGGCATTTCTTATTTGATATGAATAAAACCCAACAAACTGAATCACTTGTATGATAAACAAAATATCAATGAAAAGAAAAAAAGAGTCAAATCTTGAGTTGCTGCGGAAAATGACAAAGATACAAAAGAGAAAATAAAACAAAATAAGAACATGTCAATACATTGAAATCCAATCAAAACTGTTTCGCACTAATAAGCCTTTCTAAGTGAAATCTTATTTTCAAAGTAGAAATGTATATTTAGTGCCTGTTCAAAGCCAAGGACCAGGATTTCCAACGACGTATATCGTGGTGTTTTTTTGTGTTCAATGATTTTAGGTGAGAGGTAGTAATTCGTTTTCTTAATATTGGTGGACTTGTTAACAATTTCTGTTTAACCTTTGATTTCATAATATTGGGAGATTTACTATTAAGAAAATTTTGATGATGCCAAAGGGGTAATAGGAAGACTAGACAACACAATGACCAGTGGACAAAAGGACAAACAACAATCTAAAGAACATTACATAGTCATGGAAAACTAAAGATTGAGCAACACGAACCCCACTAAAATATAGTTCACATACATCACACTAGAAACAGACTTAGTGATAATATCCTGACAACATTGAAGGATGACATGACATAAGATGTTTGCTACATGTATCGCTATAATGTGCTGGTCATTAAGATACTCACGTTTATGATTCCTCTTTGAATCACGCATAATCGTTGATCCAAAATCAATAATTACAACTGACTTTGGATCAAAAGGATCTGTAACCATCACGTTGCTAACTGGAATAAATAAATGTCTAAATCATTCAATTGTTCAGTAAGTACATTAATATAGAAAATACTACCTAAAATAATCTACCTTATTCTACTTGTTTTAAAGATTAAAAATATGAAAACAAAACTGTCGTTGTATGTACAGACGGAGATATGAGAAACAGTAGCACACAAATATGTGGGAAACAGTAGCACACGGAGATAAGAGAAACAGTAGTACACGAAGATGTGGGAAACAATAGCACACGGAGATAAGAGAAACAGTAGTACACGAAGACGTGGGAAACAATAGTAAACGTAGATTTGGGAAGCAGTAATAGACACATATTCTGTGAAACAGCATCAGACTTCATGTGTGGAAAACAGAAGCAATTGAAAATGTGGGAACGAGTAAAAAATGTAGATATGAGATACAATATCAGACGTAAATGTCTAAAACATATGGGAAACAGTAGTAGTTGGAGATAGTTGAAGAAGACACTGTGGGAAACAGTAACCGTTGGAGATAGATGTAGAAGACACTGTGGGAAACAGTAGTAGCTGGAGATAGATGTAGAAGACACTGTGGGAAACAGTAGCAGTTGGAGATAGATGTAGAAGACACTGGGAAACAGTAGCAGTTGGAGATAAATGTAGAAGACAGTGTGGGAAACACAGACCTGTTTACCTTGGTTGACCTATAGGAGTAGTTTTCTTCCTTGACTGAGAGTAGTTTTCTACTTTTAAGAGTAGTTTTTGTCTAATACGCTAGGGGATTTGAGAGCACCCCCTCACTAAGAAAAGTTTGAAAAATTAGGTATCGTTTCCTGCAATGTACATCATACAGCTTCTTGTTGAACATGATTGTTTGTTTATACCTGTGTGTATTGTCTAAGTGTAAGGATTTATTGGCTAGCCTAAAAGCATATGGTACTTACTGAAAATTTGTCAATAGTGTAACATGCTTATGCAACCCGTTTTAACATAAAATTATGTTAATGCATCAATAATTAAATTTTACAGTCAAATCCAGTTTATATATTAGATAGGGTAGTTTAACATATACTCGATAGACATTGAAATGATTGCCCCGTTCGATTATCTCCCTTGCTTGTAGATGCAAACACCACATCTACTAATTCCTTTTATAATCATTATTCTGAACAAATTTATGTACAGTGTAATGACTTTAGAAATAATATAAATATATGTACAGTTCTCATTCAATAAAAATATTAATTGTACGCTACAATGCAAAAAAATTCCAAATAACCAATATTGGGTTTTCAGAGATGACTATTTGAGATTTATCAGTAGTAGGGCTATCACATAAAATATCTGAAAACAGCTTAATAGATCAATAATCGTACATATTATTAAATGTAAAGATAATTCATTGCTGAATAAGATTACACAATCTCTATACATTTGCAAACCTCCATTTACGATAAATCAGATTTTTTCCCTTTACTCTCAACTTCATCGACAAATTTCAAATATGGCAGTTATCACTTCGTTAACCAGACACGAAAAGTCAGTCTGCCACAAGTAGAACACAGTAAAAATGTATCCCCCTTTGTTGAGGGTTTGAGACAATTCCAAATTTCTGTATATTCATGCTTACATCTTTCTTTTATCAATGACAGTGACTTCTTCAAGCTCAGTCCCCTGCTTGCGTTTGGCATGCCGCCATTAATTCACAAAAAATTATTTGAATCTTTAATTAAACCCATTTTAATGTATAATTCTGAAATTTGGTGTATGGACTTCTACGAAAAAATCATAAAAGCATCAAAGCGAGGACAAGATAACCCTAACTTTGACTTTACATCATTAATCGACACAAGTTTTATTGAAAAATGTAATTTAAAATTCTGTAAATATACATTAGGCATAAGTAAACACTCAGTTAATATTGCAGCTAGAGCAGAACTAGCTCAGTATCCTTTGGATACATTCATTAAAATTCAATCTGTAAAATATTTAACTCGTTTATTACATCATACTGATAACGAATTACTAGATGATGCGTTTTTATTAGCAAAGTCATTACATTTCAAAGGTTCATATTCTTGGTTTACCTATACAAATAATATATGTAATGTTAATAACATAGACTTAGATGAAATAGAACATCTTGACTATTAAAAAGAAAAAGTTTCTTTTGAGAAAAGATTAAAAGTTAAATTAAAATATAACTATGAAACATTATTTTTTGAAAAACTTCATGCTTTAACAGAAAACAGCAAACTATTCTTATACAGTAAATTAAAATCTGATTATGAAATCAATGAATATTTACTTCATACAAAATTTGAAAACAGAAGAAATTTATGTAAAATGTGAGTTAGTGACCACTTTTTAGAAATAGAAAGAGGTCGTTATAAAAGATTAAAAAGAAATGATAGACTTTGCCAAATGTGCAATATGAATGTAATTGAAGATGAAATTCACTACTTTTTCCATTGTCCAAAATATAATGATATTAGAAAAGAATTAGAAATGAATATACAGAATAATTTTCTAAGTGCGATCATTTGCGGTTTGTTGCTCCATTTATTAAAAAGTCTTTAATACCGAGGTAAGTGGACTCTATAACTGTATGATTTTACAAATTTAATTTGTCTGTATAAGACTGTCTTGTTATTCTTTTAATTTGTACTTAATTAATGATTGTCCTTTGTCTGCTTTGTATATATGGTTTTGTATAATTGTATGCCATCAACCCCTTGGGGTAAAATTGTGCATTTCAAATAAATAAATTTTCAGACACATGTTACTAGATTATCAAAAAGTTTGTAAGGAGCATGGATATAAAATAATTTTAAACCGCTCAAACAACAAGGATTTAGTGTTGCGTTCAGATATCTACCATAAGAAACAAGAGTACTTTCTGGCGATTTTTTGTTTCAGTTTTGCAACTTGTTGGCGTAGAAATAACTTATGAGGGCGTAGAGCGTAATTTAGGGGTCAAAAGTGGTAGAAACTACGCTGAAATCGTAGTGGTAAACAGGTATGGAAACAGTAGCAGTTGGAGATAGATGTAGAAGACAGTGTGGAAAACAGTAGCAGTTGGAGATAGATGTAGAAGACAGTGTGGGAAACAGTAGCAGTTGGAGATAGATGTAGAAGACAGTGTGGGAAACAGTAGCAGTTGGAGATAGATGTAGAAGGCAGTGTGGGAAACAGTAGCCGTTGGAGATAGATGTAGAAGACAGTGTGGGAAACAGTAGCCATTGGAGATAGATGTAGAAGACAGTGTGGGAAACAGTAGCCATTGGGGATAGGTGTAGACAGTGTGGGAAACAGTAGCAGTTGGAAATAGATGTAGAAGACAGTGTGGGAAACAGTAGCCATTGGGGATAGATGTAGACAGTGTGGGAAACAGTAGCAGTTGGAGATAGATGTAGAAGGCAGTGTGGGAAACAGTAGCAGTTGGAGATAGATGTAGAAGACAGTGTGGGAAACAGTAGCAGTTGGAGATAGATGTAGAAGACACTGGGAAACAGTAGCCATTGGGGATAGATGTAGACAGTGTGGGAAACAGTAGCAGTTGGAGATAGATGTAGAAGGCAGTGTGGGAAACAGTAGCAGTTGGAGATAGATGTAGAAGGCAGTGTGGGAAACAGTAGCAGTTGGATATAGATGTAGAAGACAGTGTGGGAAACAGTAGAAGTTGGAGATAGATGTAGAAGACACTGTGGGAAACAGTAGCCATTGGAGATAGATGTAGAAGACAGTGTGGAAAACAATGGCAGAAGTAGATGTTTTAATACTTCCATGGCTATTAATGTTATAGGTACATTTTAGACAACTAGATCAATCGATATTCCTATGACCTTGACAGTTGACCATTTACTTTTTGGATCACCTGACCTCACAAGATGATCAAAATAACTGTTTATTTTTAAATGTACAAAACTGTATAGTAAACAGTAAACGTTTCATCTAACATCAGCAGTACCTAGTTCACTTATTTCTTTTTTCTTTTTTTTTTCTCTTTTTTTTTATTACTTTGCATCAAACATTGTTTACATCAAACACCAGATCACTTTATTTGTTTTATCTTTTTACACCTTCTGTAATTTATATCAAAATATTCTTAGTTTGTTCTCTATGTTCTTCCCCTTAGAGATTTACATTATTATAAATAAATTTATTCCTATGGATAGGGATTAATATAAGTTATTGTAACTTGTTTCTCAATTCTATTGATTACTTCTGATTATGTAATGTATATATATAGTTGAATATTGTAATGTTATGTTGAATTATTAATAAAATATGTTTAAACTAAAGGACCAAAACAGGATAGTTAAAATCAGATAATGTTACCTATGTCTGACGGAGATGAAACATTGGTCTTAACGATAATTACATTTTTTACGAGCTGTAAATTTCAATAATAAATATTTCTAATAAACCATGAATGTTTTATACATGTATATCTATGATTAATGAAGCAATAAATAAATGATATAGAATTACAGAATACAAATTAAATAGCCATCTGACATTGTGCAATTCATTTTACTAGAATGTATATATTTGTGTATGTTCAATAGCAATTATTTAGTCTTGTAATAGAATAGAATCTGTATATAGGTGTCAAACCAGTAATTCAACCAATCAGAGCTAAGAACATAAAGAAAAGTAGTCCCTTTAAAAAAAAAAGTTCCTTTCACTTTGTTGTATTGTGACAAATACTGAATGGAATGGAATAATTAAAATTGATAATCGAAGTTAAATATATAAGGATTATTTTGAGCCCAAATTTGATGCATTTAGTTGTATTTTAATACCTCTATGGAGGATTTGATGCATGACCTATATATATTGAATTTCCCGGGGATGACTGAGCTATTTTTAGAGTAGGTGTTTTCCATAGCCTGGCATTTCACTGCAAGACTTTAAACATGCCCTGATATTTTGACAGAACGTAGAGGAATCATGTACGTTTCAGAAAATATATGGTCTTAGAAAGGTTAAACTTAAGATAAAATAGCCAGTCAGGCTCGAAAAAACACAAATTTAGTAGAAAATGTTAAAGAAATTAATTATAGGTTTCACACCTTAAGGCATAAAACGTCAAATTGAACTTTTGTTGCTATCATGTTCAAATTAGCCTAAAAATGTCACAACAGACACAGAGTGACATTTTTCATACAAAAATGCTACAAAATGCATTGTGGTGTCAGATTACATGGTCGAAATTCATGTTATGTAATATTTTGGAATATTGCTCCCACACTGGATATAAATGGACAGAGGGTATTGCAACTCATTTTATTTTTATTTATGACTTTATAATTATTGGGGATATGTGATTGAATGTGATTTTACAGTAGAAGGGCATATAATATTGAAAATATTGTTGCTATGAAGGATTATTTTTAAATCGTCATGCACCAGTTAGTCGACTTCAAAAATAGAATATGGTGATATCATTATTGGATTTTTTTCAATCCTACAAATCTTTCCTTATAAATTTTGGTAGTTTCAGTTAGAATACATGTGAATTGTACTTATGAAACAATATAAGGCTGTAGAAAGCAGTTTTAATTGAAAATTATGTTATAAAAACTTGGTAATTTAAGCCATCTCATGAAAATTACATTGACTGCTTAGCATTTTCTGTTAATTTTTCAAATTGTCAATTTGGATTTCATGTTTTAGAGTATTATTTGGCTGTAACAGTACATTTGAACATCCAGCTTACTTAAACAGTGGGAAAAATTATGTTGAAGCATATATTTATTGAGTTTTGGGGAAAATTATAGTTTTGCACCATAGCAAATTCCAAGACTTGAATATCAATAAATCATATTTTTGCATATTTGATGGAATTAGAAGGAATTTCAACTGTAGATCTACATACAAAAACTTATTTTATGCCTTAAGCTACATAATTTATGGGGTTAAAGCATGAATTAACAAAATTAAGAATGATATGTTAAAATGGCTTATTATATTAGAAATTAGCTTAATAACTAATATATAAGAGAATAGGTAAGTTTTGGTATATTAAGCAGTCTGAACTCAACAGCTGTAAATGGAGATGTTTTCATTAAATATCTTCAAGGGGGTACCTTTGCATTTGAACACTTATACTTGCAAATATTAGAGAGCCACATACCTTATGAGGTTTTTTGTGGTTGATATTTCCTAAGGAATAGAAATAAGGCCAATAAAGGGTTAGAGAAGCAAGTTGTGTTGCTCTTTAGGTGTCAAACCAGTAATTCAACCAATCAGAGCTAAGAACATATACAAAAGTAGTCTCTTTAAAAAAAAAGTTCCTTTCACTTTGTTGTATTGTGACAAATACTGAATGGAATGGAATAATTAAAATTGATAATCGAAGTTAAATATATAAGGATTATTTTGAGTCCAAATTTGATGCATTTAGTTGTATTTTAATACCTCTATGGAGGATTTGATGCATGACCTATATATATTGAATTTCCCGGGGATGACTGAGCTATTTTTAGAGTAGGTGTTTTCCATAGCCTGGCATTTCACTGCAAGACTTTAAACATGCCCTGATATTTTGACAGAACGTAGAGGAATCATGTACGTTTCAGAAAATATATGGTCTTAGAAAGGTTAAACTTAAGATAAAATAGCCAGTCAGGCTCGAAAAAACACAAATTTAGTAGAAAATGTTAAAGAAATTAATTATAGGTTTCACACCTATAGATACATTCCATACATCAGAAATGCCTCCAAACATTTAGGTGTAAAACCATTAATTAATTTCTTTAACATTTTCTACATGAGTTTATCCTTTCCAAGACAATTTATTTTCTGAAACCTACATGATTCCTCTATGTTTTGTCAAAATATCATGGGATGCTTAAAGTGTTGCAGTGAAATACCAGGCTATTGAAAACACCTACTCTAAAAATAGCCCTGTCAAATTCAGTATTTATAGGTCATGCATCAAATCCTCCATAGAGGTATTAAAATACAATTAAATCCATCACTTTTGGGATCATAATAATCCTTATATATTTAACTGCAATTATCAATTTTAATTATTCCATTTCATTCAGTATTTTTCACAATACAAGAAAGCAAAAGGGACTTTTTTCTTTTAAAGCACTACTTTTGTTTATGTTCTAAACTATGATTGGTGAATTAGTAGTTTAGGCAAGTAATATGTGACATAATAAACATAAACAATATAAAACACAATTTACAAGATAGAAGCTCTAAGTGTTTGGTAAACACATACATCTAAATGTTTGGACAATCGTGCAAAGTCAAACAAAACTCACATTTCTGTTGCTGAAATAATGACAAGTATATCTTGTTAATTTGTCTTGTGTATTGTTGTGGAATCATGTGTGTATATTCAGAAACACAACAAAAATATTTCAATAACGTTGAAATTGAAATTTTAAGCTTATTCATTATAACCATGTTTTTAAGTATAATTATTGAAGAGTTTTAGACAAATTAAATATAATCATAGTGTTACCAGTATAAATGTACCATTACAAAATTAAATATAATCATATTGTTGCCAGTATAAATGTACCATTCTCCCATTATGACGTCATTTTAACCCCGCTGAACCAGTGGTGGAAAAATCTGTAATCCTCTAGAGGATTAAAATGTCTTGTGACTTTCCCTGCATTTGACTCATTTGATTCGTTTGACGGCTTTTGAAATAAAGTTCATGTTAAATAATGGGAGAAACAAATTCTCCTTCAGTTGCCCATGTGGGTTACGATATTTCTCCACTCTCGAGAGTTAAATTAAAATTTTTAATTTAACTCTTTTGAGTGGAGAAATATCGTAACCCACGGGCAACTGAAAGATAATCTATATTTACAAAATTATATAATCTTATTGTTACCAGTATAAAACTTGCAAATGCAAGGGTCTTTCGAAAGCACAAGTTTCAATACAAGTATATCATGCATTTGACAATGAAGTCTATGCATAGTATATGTGCAATAATGTTAATTGTAAAAATTGGTAATTGAAAAACTTTAAAAATAAATATCACACAGTTCCAAAATCCATTAGAAAAATCGTACAAAGAGGCAACAAATACATGGTTGCTCACTTTCCTGGCTTCACACAGGCACCCCCAATCAAATAAATAGTCCATACACAAAGTACCGCTAGACATCAGGCTAAGGGGGTTTTAATACTTACTTTAGGGCATGAGATATGTTCATTATTAAAGACCCTACTGTGGCATGGAATATAGAACAACAGTTAAAAAGTTGTTCCTTTACTTTAATTTGTGCCTTAAGTATAAATTTGGATGGTCTCTCATGTTTTAAACATCCATATTCTTTCCTATTAACATAACATTGTAACTTACCTTTCAAATCCTGGTGATATAATCCTTTTTTATGAAGTACAGATATTTTTTGTAGCAGTGATATGAATAATACTACTACGTCCACCAAGTCTTTACCATGCCAAGATGATAGAGTCTTACCTGAAATCACAAAACAGTGTTTATTAATAAATAAGAATATCTGTGAATATCTTCAAATCTGTTCTGCTTGCTTGTATAAAATTAAAAAGAAACGATATGTATGCCAGAATAGGACATAATGTTTATTCACGTTAGGTCTGGTTTGGGTTGCTTAAATTGAAAAATAAAGACATAATGTTTATGTTTTAAGGGTGTAGACCTGGGGAATGGGAGATAACTCTATGCTCAGTGTCTTCTCAAATATATGATCATCTGTGCGTTTGAAACTTCCACCTCAATTCCAAGCTTCTTGGTGATTAAGATTGTTTACATTGGATTTGGCCAGTTAAAAAATATTACTCCTTTTCCTGGCCAGTTAAAAAATATGACTCCTTTTCCTTTTACCTTTCCATAGTTGTGCCCCTTGTATTTTAATATCTTATGCTGCTTATGCCAGTGTGTTATTATTATATGCCCACAAAATATCATTGAAATATCTCTTTCTAGAAAAAATGTTCATCGAAATATGTTGTCAAAAATGCCAGATATGTAACACAATTTGTGTGACAACCTTTTTCTATTGAATTTCAAGGGTTTGTAAAAAAAACGAAAAATAAATATTTTCATCAGAATCTTAGATATTATGAAACTATAGAGCAAATTATACGGTAGTGAAAAATAGAAAGCTATGTTTGGGAAAAAAATTGTAATACATTTTGTATTATTTGATCCTCTCTTAGTCTTCTAAGACAAATAAAGAATAATCAGAATCAAACGAATACAACTGGAAGACATAATTTAAAGGAATGTAACAATACAGCTAGGTGGCTCTCTGTGTTTTTTGTTGTTTTTTTTTTTTAATGAATTAATCGAGTATAGTCACACTCACACCACCCCTCCCCCTCCCCAGCCGACATGAAAATAAAAAAGACAAATGCAGTCATTTGGTAATTTGGACATCCACTGTGTCAATTATAAGAATTCAAAAGTTTTTTGTTATTGGTAACTAGTTATTTTTTATTTCACAAACAAAGAAACTAGCAAAAGATGGGTGTGTGGTAACTTTCATCGACAATTTCATTTTTTTTCTGGGTGCCATGAAAAACATAAATTTAAATATTTCAAAAATCGGAAGGTAAAAGTTTGTATAATTTGGTGCAATGATGTCTATTCTTCAGTGTAACATTTTTTAGTGGAAATTAATTGACAAGAATTTTTTTAATCCGATTTTTAATACCAAGGTGGTCCTCAGGACATGATCCATCACCCCTTTTTTGCAGTTTCCACTGTTTTGCACTGATTATCTCCAAACAGGATATTCAGATATGCTAGATATTTCATATTTATTCAACAACAACACTCTTAAGTGTATTTAAGCCAAAATATTCCCTTTCAATCAGAAATAAATGTGCATATCTATTAGAATCTTCCGAAACTAGTAATACCATCTGGCATCTAGAATACCCCCAAAATTGCTATATTTAGGATGTGCTATGGAGAAAACGGCACGGTGAAAATTTTTGAAAGTTTGGCAGATAATGTATTTAGACATAACTATTCCATGATGCAAATTTAAAAAAAAAAATGATTGATGGGAAAATTTTAGGGTAACCCAGGTCTACACCCTTAAGATCGGGTATGGGTTGAATAATATGAAAAAAGCCACAATATTTATGCATGTCCTACGAACTGGTCTGGTTGTTTAGATTAAAAAAGACACAATGTTTATGCATGTCCTACGAACTCGTCTGGTTGTTTAGATTAAAAAGACACAATGTTTATGCATGTCCTACGAACTCGTCTGGTTGTTTAGATTAAAAAAGCCACAATGTTTATGCATGTCCTACGAACTCGTCTGGTTGTTCAGATTAAAAAAGACACAATGTTTATGCATGTCCTATGAACTGGTCTGGTTGTTCAGATTAAAAAAGACACAATGTTTATGCATGTCCTACGAACTGGTCTGGTTGTTCAGATTAAAAAAGACACAATGTTTATGCATGTCCTACGAACTCGTCTGGTTGTTTAGATTAAAAAAGACACAATGTTTATGCATGTCCTATGAACTGGTCTGGTTGTTTAGATTAAAAAAGCCACAATGTTTATGCATGTCCTATGAACTGGTCTGGTTGTTCAGATTAAAAACGACACAATATTTATGCATGTCCTACGAACTCATCTGGTTGTTTAGATTAAAAACGACACAATGTTTATGCATGTCCTAGGAACTGGTCTGGTTGTTTAGATTAAAAAGACACAATGTTTATGCCTTAAGATCTGGTCCCACTCGGGGTTGAATAATATGAAAAAAAGACACAACGTTTATGAATCCCTTAAGATCTGGTCTACTTTGTTTCAAATGGAAATGAATCATTAAGTTGTCATTAACTAAACATAATACACCATTTCATTGTTAACAGGTCATTAACATACAATGTATTTTAATACAATGTTAACCTGTATAATATATATGCTAGAATTAACGTTAGAGACTACCGAAGGGACAATCAATAATGGAGAATCCAGAGAAACTGGCAACATAGGTCTGCACAAGACGAAGAAAAAACAAAACAAAAACACAACATAATATGTGTTGTACACCACTATACGTAAACAAACACAAATAAAGTAAATAAGATATGAGCCCTCCTAAGAACAACTTGAGGTAAAGACTCACCATCCATCAATTCCTCCAATAATTCTACATTGCCATTCCGTTTTATGACGCCATACAACTTTGGTACAAACGAATAATCTTGAAGTGACATTAGTGCCTCGGCTTCTTCATTTCTCCATTTGCTGAAAGGGATCTAGAAAAAAAAACATTTGTTTAAAATTGAATAAATACACCTCTTTCGATTCTTGTGGTGTGTGTACAGTGTGTAATTTATATGAACCGTTACTTATGTATTTGCATAAAACGTTACGTATGTATTTATATTTAAACGCCATATACGGTTAAAGTCACAATAGCTTTACATTTTTTTTTTCATGTTTTGCAAATATTTAATTTCTAGAAAAATATTTTAAACAAAACGTACCACTTTACTTGCTACAATGAATGAGAATACTCCATAAGTAATGACTTGCCGATACACAACACCTATTCCACCTCCTCCTATTTTGTTAATCCTCTTCAACTGAATTGGTGTTTTACCATTCCATATAACGCGTACCTATATGGAAATATACCAGTAAAGGGATTAATAGCAGTGTTAAGAAAACGTCATTTTGTTTTCCTATTTTTATTTACTGTCTTCATTAAATGAAGTAACAATTGATCTAATAATGCTTCACTCTGCTATTATTCATGGAAATGTCTGTACCAAGCCCGGAAAGTGAGCAGTCGTGTATATAAACGTTTTTTCGATCGGTATTGAATTTTCAGTTTTTCATTTTATTAGATATTCTAATATGACGTCCTTCAAACGCTTTGAGTCCAAACCCGTGGTAAAAATAATATTTAAAGATCATGACGTTTTTTTGGCTTCGTGTACGCCTCCTTGTCGAAGTGGGGTTTGTAGTATTTTCCCTTTCTTTTGAATTGATGTTCATGAATGACAACGTTAGTAATCTCAAAACATATTTGTCATCGGAATTGAAACACCCTTTCGGTTGTCATTTCAAACATCTTTGGAAAAACGGAATATTATTGTAACATCGGGTCAATTAACGGAACAGCCAAAAACACTGGATGACCTAGACTGCTTCGATTTAAAAATGTTCCGTAATTGTCTTGTTAGAATCGAAATAATTACCCGTAGCCATATATTTATATTGTTTTTATCACGGGTTGTCACTTTATCCCTTCATTTTACCTGTCGCTACCGCTCGGGGTAAAATATTCGGCATAAAGTGCCAACCCGTGGTAAAAACAATATAAATATATGGCTACCGGTAAATATTTCTTAAATTATCTTTTTAATTTTCTTCTATTATTGTTGGTCATAATCGTTAATATATTGATGTATGTATTTTAGACAGTTTTATAGTACATTGTAGATTAGAGGAGATTATACCAATAACAAAACAATTGTATGTTAGTTATTCGTTGAGTCACTATTTTGGTGGCAGGAACCATTTACAACCCCAGTGTTTGGTGTTGTGCCTGTTGCTCATCTTTTTAGTTTTTAGTTGGGTTTTGTTTGTTGTTTTTGTTTTTGTTTTTTTTTAGTTCTTTTCAATTGCCTTACCCAGTCAGGAAATATCAGGATCCCCTTCTTTACACAGCTGTGTATCTTCTGAAGAATGTCATCTCGAAGTCTTGTGAAATCTCCAAATTCAAGCCATGGTTTAAAGTCAATAATTAAACCATTCCTTTCTATGTCATTATAACAACCAACCTCCCATCCATGTAGATTTAATGAGTTTTCGTCCTTTATGGATGACTCATTACATTTCAATGCAATACAAATGTAGCTGCTTATAGTAACCCACAAAATGGTATCTAATAACATTCGCTGAGTTCTGCTAATTGAAGATGAAAGCTCGTCTAATGGCAATAACATCTTCCTGTTCCCCTTTCCGATCTTTGATGACTCGTCTTCGTTCACTGACAATACCTTTCTGTCCTCTTCCTCAACACACATGTTCCTCGATTCTACAGATATCAAGTCTTGCCTTGCCTCTGTTTGTTCAGAAGGAAATACTTCATTCCCACAGAAATATTTTGTGGTGCTATCTCTTGCTGTAGTAGATCGCATTTGTCTGTTTACAACTGTACTTGTTTCCTCAGTATTTCTCATATTTAACAGTCTACTCTCAACATCACTGTTTCGAATCTCAGAATTTGTTGTGAGTCCCTCATTCGATGATATACTGTCAACAGAGTCTTCAATTTCAGGATGTTGTTCTTCCAATTGTACTCCGGTTCTCCCCGGATGGTCATTATTCAAATTGGTTGAAACAGTATTTTTCTTTTCCATTAGCGGCTTTTCTTCACAATCTGTAAACGATGTGGAACTCAATGACCGTATAAAAACTTGTGCTGCACTATGATTAAAGTTGCTTTCATCAGGTCCACCATTTTGCTCTATCATGCATGCGTTGGACATTTCGAGCCTTTCATCTTTATCATTCGATTTAACTGTATCAGTTTTAGGTCCACCATTTTGCTCTATCATGCATGCGTTGGACATTTCGAGCCTTTCATCTTTATCATTCGATTTAACTGTATCAGTTTCAGGTTCACCATTTTCCTCTATCATGCATGCGTTGGACATTTTGAGCAGTTCGTCTTTATGATTGGAGTTAACTGTATCAGTGTCAAAGTTGGACATTTCGCGCCCGTTATTGAACATGTCTTCTTTTAAAGGTTTGACGTGAGATATGACTGCAATTTAAATTGTTAATCATGAATTATTCACTTTACCATATAAAAGCCATGAAATACTGCGATTTACCCTTGGAGAAATAATATACACTTAAAGCCTTGTTAGGAGGTGGATATGCCGCCCCCCTCCCCCCCCTGATAGCTTTAGTGAAAACGTTTGATTCATTTACCACAGTACAAAGATATTCTAGTTGACGAAAATCGACAAACATACTATGGATTAAAAGCAAAATGTCTTTATCACCTACATTTTTTGTACTTGTATTGTACATGTTATTAATGTGACAAACATACT
>MJUT01003782.1:239620-276171 GCA_002080005.1 Gigantidas platifrons | reverse complement strand
CCTCGAGTGCTGTAGTGTGGGTTCATCAGTGGTTTAATGGTTAGCGTGCTTACCTCGAGTGCTGTAGAGTGGGTTCATCAGTGGTATAATGGTTAGCCTTCTCGCCTCGAGTGCTGTAGAGTGGGTTCGAGTCCCGGTCGGGTCAAACCAATGACTATTAAATTGGTATTTGCTGCTTCTCCGTTAAGCACGCAGCATTAAGGAGAAAGATCAAAGACTGGTTTACTCGGAATCAGAATAGTGTGTCCGAGTGGAGCGATATCTCTACCTGCGAACTGTTATGTCAGAGCTAGCACTATAAAAATCCAACTCAGCGTGTTGGTCTAGTACAAAGCGGGCATCATCATCATTTCATTGAATATAATTTGCTCTCGCCATGATATAGCTGAAAAATTGCTGAATTGGTGTTAAATAATAATCACTCACTCACTTACTCAAGTAAAGTTCCAACAGACATGTGATTATTCACGACCTTGACATTACAAAAAAACAACACTTGTCCTAGATGTCGCGCCAGATCAAATCTGACAATTGGAAAGAAAATTATAATATTCTGGCATTCGCAAAATAGAATGCCAGTCTACGGTTAACAGAAGAACATAATTATGCTGACACCATTAAGAATTGATAAATGAGTTGGATATATGATGTCTCTGAGTATTCTAGTGGAAGATAAATTGATTTGCCTGTATGATAAAATAACTAACATTGTAATCCTATGGAAATTCACAAAAACTGGAACAACTTCAACTGGAAGCTGCCAGAATTGTTACTGGCTTACCTATTTTTACAAAAACTG
This sequence comes from Gigantidas platifrons, assembly GCA_002080005.1. NCBI lineage: Eukaryota > Metazoa > Mollusca > Bivalvia > Mytilida > Modiolidae > Gigantidas > Gigantidas platifrons. The sequence continues at coordinate 275,372 of MJUT01003782.1, read as the reverse complement.
AAATTTTATATAAAGAGACAGGTTGGGAATTATTATCTGCGAGACGGAGAAGGAAACTTCAACTTTTTATATTATAGTTAATTCAAATACCCCTAATTATCTTTGTACTTTGATTCCCCCCACCATACAAAGTACATCAGTGTATCCGTTGAGAAATGGAAATGATATCATTTTACCTTTCTGTAAACTTTCTTCGACTAGTGATTTTTGTATCCCCTCCACAATAAAAATATGGAATAGTTTAAATAAAAATATTCGAAACGTTGATACCTTATCAAAATTCAAATCAGAATTAAAGAAAATCGATCAAACTGAAAATCATTCTGTCCCCAAACATTTTTTCTGTGGTCCTCGAAAATTAAATATTATTTTAACTCAGCTAAGAAGTTCAGCTTCGTTTTTGAATTTTGATTTCTTTCAAGTTGGAATCGTATCTGACCCATCTTGTCGATGTGGAGCTGCCCTTGAAAATTTATAACATTTCCTTTTGGAATGTCCTATATACACACAAGCCAGAACTACATTGATAGGTAATATCAATAGGATTACAACCTTTTACACTCTAGACATTGAATTTCTGACATGTGGCAATGATAATTTAACTTATGAACAAAATTGTATTATATTTAAATATGTTTTTGATTATATTAAATGTTCAAAGAGATTCCTTATCGTATAACTGGAATTGAATTGGGTGAACATGCACATCATATGAATCCATCTTAATTTTTTTTTCTCCATTTTTTTTAATGTGAATATCATCATTGATTCGTTATTAGTGCTACATATAGTAATGCATGCCTTTTATGTACTTCTTTACTGTAACACATTGTAATTTGGAGAAGACTTCATAAGTATGATTTACTTGTGTCTAATCCATTTTGTCTGTTTAATTGGCAAATAAAATATGTTTAAACTAAATGTAATAGATATACGGGATTCAACTTGGGGCTGCATTTTATACCTGTCGGTTGTTTGAACCAATCATTATTTGTTTGTTACTAAATGATATTAAAAATTATCCTAATATATAATTCAATTTGCTGAGCTAGATTGATGACAAATGAATATAAATACCATCCACACATGATTTAAGCACCATGATTATATCGGTGTTAAGTCTTTCCTTTCTTGGTTTATGAATTTATATTTAATAGTGCATTTGGCTGAGGTTATATGCTAGCGAGTACTAAAGTATTAAATCAAAGATTTGTGAAGAATGGTCTCGTCTTGTCTTTTAAGAAGTTTTTTGGAAGATACCAACACATTGTTGAAAAGTATTTTTTTAATTGTGCACAAATGACGAAAGATGGTATTGGCAATGATATTTTGGTTCAAAGTTGGCTATCATTTCACTATTATGACATCGGCTTTCCTTAATAGAACAAATATTATACATATGACAACTTCCGTGTAACAAAGATTAAATATATTAAGCATAATGTTCAAGATTATAGCCTTCTTTATAGTAAGTAACGCTGTTAGCCCGGTTATATGTGAAGGTTGGCATTTTACTCACATGTAGAAAGCACTTGCATGACTCCATCATTTCACTAAGATAGGAGGTTTATGTCCATATAACTAGTTTAGCGCCGCAACTTTGTATTGAAGTGCCTGTGCCAAGCCAAGAAAGTGAGTGGTCATGTATTTGTGTGTTAGGTGTATCGTTACCAAGCCAAGAAAGTGAGTGGTCATGTATTTGTGTGTTAGGTGTATCGTTACCAAGCCAAGAAAGTGAGCGGTCATGTATTTGTGTGTTAGGTGTATCGTTACCAAGCCAGGAAAGTGAGCGGTCATGTATTTGTGTGTTAGGTGTATCGTTACCAAGCCAAGAAAGTGAGTGGTCATGTATTTGTGTTTTAGGTGTATCGTTACCAAGCCAAGAAAGTGAGTGGTCATGTATTTGTGTGTTAGGTGTATCAGTACCAAGCCAAGAAAGTGAGTGGTCATGTATTTGTGTGTTAGGTGTATCGTTACCGAGCCAAGAAAGTGAGTGGTCATGTATTTGTGTGTTAGGTGTATCGTTACAAAGCCAAGAAAGTGAGCTGTCATGTATTTGTGTGTTAGGTGTATCGTTACCAAGCCAAGAAAGTGAGCGGTCATGTATTTGTGTGTTAGGTGTATCGTTACCAAGCCAAGAAAGTGAGCGGTCATGTATTTGTGTGTTAGGTGTATCGATTTTGTCTCTATCTGCGATTTCGATATTTCATATTAGAATTGTTCCGAAAGTATGATATTTTCTAATTTCATTTTATTACTACCGTATATCGTTTCTCCAAAAGGTTTATTTAAATTTATGAATTTTTATATCATCTTCAGACTTATGCCTTGATATTGACAATGAGGAACAGTTATAATAATCGTGATGACGGCATACCTTTCTGGAGCGCCGGAGTTCAACTCTACATTTTAGTGTAGTTCTTTTACCTAATCTTTAGTGTTCTGTGTAGTGATTAGTCGACCATTGCTCGTTGTTACTTTTCTTTTGAACACTGTATTATCTTCCTCTATCAATTTACGGCTTCGTATCTTTAAACTTTTCCTCTTTACTTCAATAACAACATTATTACCTCCCCTGATTATGAGGTGTCGGTTTTCCCATTGAAGTTCTTTACACTGACGTACCTGCTCTTTCGTGAATTATATAACAGAGGTATATTTTAGTCTGATCGCCAGGACCTCCAAGAGAAATTTTGCAAGGCTGAACAAGACTGCTTTGTGGCCCGGTGACAGGCTGGTACTTATCTCAAAATTGAGGATTTAGGTCCAATAAAACCACTGGTAAAGTTTTAAATGCTTTATTTCCTGTTTAGCAGAATGTCCAGATAACACATACCTTATTCAAAGCAGTGACAAACATAATTCAGAAGTCTAAGTGAATTTTACATAATTATTTTTTCTAAATAAACGAAAAATAGTTGAAAATACAAAAAAATATATGAAAAAAAATCAAAACAAAACGTCTATGGCTAAATATATGTGGCCCTTCAGAGATTCACGGGCCCCTTCTTGGCTCTCCGGGCCCCGGACCGATGTACCGGCTGAACCCCCACCCCCTCTCATGGGACCTGCTGGTCGCAATCCTTAGTTATTTTTCCAAAAACGAATCCCAGTGTTTCAAGATGGTTTTAAAATCTGATTCCGTAATGTGCTTAGGAAATACAAGATCTATACGACGGGTGCTATTGATGTGTCAGTTACTACTATGCATGTCTTTCCGGATCCTCTGATCTCACTACCGTTTGTTGTGAGGATACGTGTTGTCCGAGCTTTTGTTACTTTGTTTTGATTTATCATTAAAGTTTGCTGTTCCAAATGATTGCATGAAATGAAAATTTCCTACCTTATATTAAAGGCCTGGTTTTTTTTATTCTCAGACTTGCTTATGGTTGAAAACAACATGAAACACGTTTAAATCATGAACCATAAACATGTTTAAGATAGATCAAAAACGCAATGGTTCAAGAACAATATTTAAGAGAACTTTACTGTTCATTGATTATTTTCTAACAAAGTAAAATTAATTCTTCATTAACAAATAAACAATTCAACTTAAACACACCCAAAAAAAATAAACAAATAAAATAATTTAATTATCCATTTAATTCTTTATAAACAAATACAACAATGCAGAATGTCAATAAACAACTTGGAAATGGGTCTATAATACACAGATGTTCCTATTATAAACATATACTGGTAATTAACAAGGTGCAAACACATTCTAACGTGCTTTCGATCCGGTTAAGATGGTCTTTAACCATATAACCGCATGGTTAAAACCACACCGTAAAAAAACCCTCAACCGTAAAAAAAAGTTTAAAACCAGGTTAATGGTTCAGAATTAAAAAACAGGCCTCATGTAATACATTAAAAATACTATTCCAGATATTCCCCTTTTACCAAGTTTTGATAGATTAATAGAAGTATTTTTGAACGAAAAAAGGGGGATGGATGTAGACGAGGAGATCTAGTTTTAATTCAATAGATTTATCCCCGAAATGGACATAACAATCTCCTATTCATTTACATGGAACAAAAGCTGGATGAAAATCAGTTATTTCGATATAAAATATAAATAAATTCAAGTCTAATAATAGTAAAAAAAAAAAAATTGAAAACGAATTAAAATTTATAGCTGACTCACAAAGATGAATGGGAGATAGGGTTCTCATCACGGTTCACGAAAAATACTTTTTACTAATCACTTTTCACGGGAAGTAAATTCTGCTGATCACAATTCTTGAAAAAAATATGAAACCAACGTAAATTGTTTAAAGGTAATATTTATCCTGTTTACATCCCTACTAATCGTGTCAACAGGAATCAGTGGAGGTGACCAGTAAGAATGCGTGTACTATTGACGAATCGTGTTGAGAGGGAAAAGAATTGTCGTCAAGAAGATGACATTTAAAAAAATCATATAAAGTTTAGATGATAAATGATCACGAAGAACGTAAAACGATTTTGAATGAAAACTATTCACGGACAATGTCCTCGTTACGATTCACGGACAATGTCCTCGTTACGATTCACGGACAATGTCCTCGTTACGATTCACGGTAAATAAAAAACCACACAAAAGATTCACATCTTCTAAATTTTCTGTATCAAAATGTCTTCATAAGAAATAGTACAGCGGTCAAATCAAAATAAGACGCCTACTTTAAATTTGTAATGCACCCTCAGAAGACACACCTGGAAACTAATTTATATGAAAGACTAAAGTGTCTAGTTACATTTTTATCTGGTCGTCACCAAGTCGTATGGTCAGATTCTTTTTTACGGCACTTTTTGTATCAGTGCCCTAAATTTTGAAAACACATACTATTTCAATTGTCAGAGTTAAAAGAAGTAATACCTTAAATGTTGGTTACCGATATTAACTTTTGAAAGTTAATTCACATCGATAACAACTTAAAAAGTTCATTGACAACCAAGATGAAGCCGTTTTAAAAAAAATATTAACATAATAAAGAGGTAGGAACAAGTGTCCATAATATTGAAGAATTCGAATTATTCTCCGACATAAAATACATCTTTGATTTGCTGTTTTTTAATCGTAATTTGTGCAAACGAATATAGTCTTCACTTTACAATCCATATCAGATCAAAATATAGTTCTGTTTATGAAATATCGTCTGTTAAAGATGATGTGTCATTTCAGCTTTCGAATACATATTTTCCGGAATAATATCCTACCCGATTTTCTTCGACATTTATCGTAGTCTATTCCGTTCATAGTGACATATAGACCTGTTCGATAACTTTTGTCAGTTTGAAACATTTAAGCCTTATTTGTATATTTAAATTTTTTGTTCTAGCAACTGTTATGATGAGATGATGTGATAAGATATAAACTTTGTATGTTTTATTAACCGGATAGGTTATAAAAGGCCTGATTAAAAATTGTATTATTGTATTACTTAAAACCGTATCGGTACGGTACTGATCAAAATCCGAAAACATGTCGGAAAGTTGTAGTCCTGTAAAAGTTGGTCCCCCTTATTCTAAAAGGGAACGTAGAGGTATAAACTGGAGTCAGTGCATTATCTACCAAAAGTATTCGTCAGAAAATTTAACGAACTTTGGTATTAACGGTAAATGCAGCTTTATTGAAGCGTTAGAATTACGCAAAAATGACAGTACTATGCGCAAGCGGCAACACAGTCAGATCTTGCTCATCAACTTGAAGAGGAAGCTTCCAAACATGTTACACTTTCAGCCTTTGATTCTGCTTGCACTGTTGTTATCAGAGATGGTATGGCTCTCATGCAAGGAACTTATGTCAAACAACATAAAACGTTCGGTGATCTTGCATCAGACGGTATGTAAAAAATCAGGTGAAACATTTAGAAACAGCTTCAACTGTAGTAGTTTATGATCGGTATGATGTTAAAATTTCGATTAAAGGTTGTGAACGAGATCGCCGATCGAAATCACATGGTAGTCCAAAGGTTTTTGAAGTGATTGAAGGTAGGGTCATACCAGATTGGAAGACATTTCTTTCTTCCAGTCAAAACAAACAAGCGCTAAATACGGTTTATGGGTGCATATATTTGTAACATACTTTCAACAAACTACATTCTTTCGCAAGGACAATCTTTGGTTTTACAGAGGCGTAGCAGCCGGCACGGCAGGCACGGCATCCGCCGTACCAATAATTTTGATTGGTACAGCATGCCGGGCCTAAAAAAAAAGAAAAAAAAAAAAAAAGTTATAGTTAATACACGAAATACGAGAAAATAGATAGGTGGGTTCCCACCTAAGTACGAGTTATCGAACTTAACCCGGGTTTTAAGGTAATCAATCCGGCATTGTTTTACTTTTTATCAATCAATAAAAAAACACATAAAAGAATTTGCTTTAAGACAGACTCTTTAAACAATGATCACATGTGGTCATGTAATAGATGATTGTGTACGATTATCTGAGCATGGAAGAACTGAAATCAGCAATAATTAACAGAGAAATTAATGCTGTACGGCAATTATTTGCAACAAAATCGCAGTCAATTATTTTGTCTAGTGCACACGATTATGATCTACAAACAATGTGCAGGAGGATGCGTTATCCCAAATTTTGATTCCGGACGATCTAGTGCCGTTAGAACCTAACAACCGATTTGTAGCTCTGAAGACCAAAGGTGATGGAAATTGTCTATATAATGCAGCTTCCCTTTGCATTACAGGTAATTCCATGATTTATAAGCCATTAACCATTTAAATCTCTCATGAAAAGGGGGGGGCATTTTCATGCTTTGGTCAAGAGAGAGTTTATTTTTTTAATTTAGATTTGATATAAGTTTTATTTATTTTAGGCGAATAAAATATCATTAAATCTGTGGAATACGGGACTTCGGAGTTAAAAAGTCTTTTGTAAAGGAGGTAAAAAAGGACTATTTTATTTCCCGCCGTTGGACGCTCATTCATAATGGTGGGCTTTACTCTGTATTATGTTCCTTTGAAATAAACATTGATGCAGGAAAATATTTTTAAAAAAAATAATACCCACATCCATTTATGTATTCTATCTAATATGACAAATAATAATTGGTTTATCTGTATATTATGTTACTGTAAATCTAACATTGACACAGAAAATACCTTCGCAAAAAAAAGAAGCATGTTTCTTTTAATGTGTAAAATCATAAAATATCAATTATTTTCATTAAATATAGTCTCCTCAATTTTTTTTTTCATAAAGCATGTAATTTTACACCTGAAATGTTCAGTGTCATCTACGGTAACTAAATTTGAACATTGCCATTACATTCGATGCGGCGATACTGCACACTATAGCACAGTTTCTTTATCTGCAGTTTCAGCTTCTGATGAATAATCCTAACCTAGCCAGGCAATGATCAGTGATAACATAGAATATGAAATTAACACGCAACCACTACCCAGTAAGGTATATAAGGGAAAGTTTTTTTCTCTGCTGATAACGACAGCTATTTGTAACAAAGGGCGGCAGCCATTTAAAAAGAGTGTCCAGAAATGAGACCCGGATGTACACCTTATGTACTCTTAACGGGAAAGAGCTAGACACGGGACATAACTCTTCCACTAACTCCGAACTGTCGTATTGGATATATAAAAAAATCTCCCACCCCCCGTAATAACAGTATTTTTTGTTGTTGCCCCAGCTAAGTCCTTGTCGCGATGAACCTCGTTTTATGATCTGTTTGGCAGGTAAGTTAGTTTTCGGATCTCGTCCTTAGGTCCCGCCGCGGCTATGACTAATATTTGGCCGGAGTCAATTTTGTTATTCGTTTTATTAATGCAACAATTTATCCCAAAACTTAGTCTACCATCTTCGATAATCCCAGTTTGCCGCTTAACTCTGGTACTATACTCTTGAAATTTTCCTCGGTGTACCACTTTCCTGACTAGCGGCAGCCGAAGCATGAAATGTGTGGCATGTTTTGAAGTCAGCATAGGGCATTTTAAAATTAAGGGGAGGGTAGGGATTTCAAATATTCAGGACTCAAAATTTTGATAATATCAAATTTCAGAAATATCCAGATCTCACTTTTCTTATCTTTAATTGTTCCCGTTCCTGACTCTGAGTCTCAGTCAGTTGTTGAATTGTTTTATGATAGAAAAACTTAAAAGAGCGCATATACTCGTGAATGTAAGAGCATACCATACAAAACAACGATAGAAACAGACACCCAGAGGCCATCGAGGTCTTCAACATGTGGAACCCGCACCAAGCAGAGAAGAACTTCGAATGGCCCGACAAAAAAAGCAATGGAAATATAATCGCAGCACAAGTGCGATATGATGTGACTATCTCAACCATGATGTTCACCCTGTCACTGTTTTTTCTCTTTCATTTACCATCGGACATGACATCACATGAGCACCTCGGTATTTCTTGAAAAGCAGAGGACGCTTACCCTTCCGGGTACACCCGTTCCGTGTTCCTAATTTTTGTTGGAGTCTGAGTTGCTCATTTATCTTTTGGTTTTTTTGTGTGTTCTTTTTGGTTGTTTTCTGTTGTTTGTAGAAATTGTCCGTTTTATCTACCTAGTCTTTGTCTCCTGATTTATGTTTTTGAATACTATTCTAATCTTGTTTCCCTTTATTTCACTTTCATCAAACATTAACATAACTAAAATGTAAAGACTATTTGATTTTGCACAACTCATAACGTAACGTTTAAATAGAAAAAAAAATATGGTAATGTTATGACCTTCAGACAGTCTAAAATAAAGTCTTGGAAATGCCCCCAGATAGCACAGAATTGCACCCTTTTTAAAAAAAATTCATGGCCCCCTAGCAAGACGTCCGTTCTGCCGTACCAATATAAATTCCGATGCTACGCCTCTGTTTTAGCAGGTATGTTCACAAATCCAGAGGCAGTGAAAAAAATAAACACTGATGGTATAGTTGACTGTCCAGAACTATTTAGTTACCATGAAGAAGCAGACACTCGGATGGTTTTACATGCACTGTGCGCTGACCAACAGTTGCATGCCAAAGGCTATAATGGTAGACTATTTGTTAAATCTCCTGACACAGACGTTCTTGTGTTGTTGGTCCACTATTTTCCTCAGATGTGTAACACCTGTGAGTTATGGTTTCAAACAGGCTGTATTTCAACTACCAGTGCACGAAATCTGTAACTGTCTGTCATCTGTAATTTGCAATGTCTTACCAGCGACACACGCAATCACGGGGTGTGACACTACTTCTGCTTTTTTGGCATAGGTAAGAAATCAGTTTACAAAGCTCTTAAAGATTTCCCTGATAGGTTTCTTGATCTAACTGCTTTATCTGATCTTGACATATATCAAGCAATATCTGTAAGCAGGAATCTCATTTCTCATTTGTATGACCCTAAGAGAAAATTTACAAAGGTTCACACAGACTTGAATAAACTGCGCGTCACCATGTCCACAAGAAAGGATTGCTCATTAGTTCGGCTCCCCCTTGTGAGTCAACATTCAAACAACATGTTTTAAAAGCTTCGTTTCAAACCAAAATATGGGTGAATGCACATGTTGCAAAACCAGCAATCGGGCTTCCAGCTACCCATGGCTGGCAAGAAGGAAAATCAGGGCTTGAGCCAATTTTGTTTGAAGGATTGATGTCCTCGGACTTCCTTCAAGATTTGATCTGTACCTGTAAAGGAAAGTCGGTTTGTAGCAAAAGCTGTGTTTGTTTTGAGCAAGGCCTGCCATGTACAGATCTGTGTCCATGTCAAGGAACTTATCTATGTCACAATGTTCAAACGCGCCAAGTTGACGATGATGACGATGAGTAAGTTCAAATAGGTAAACAACGGAAACCGCTCTCGGTATGTGAGTGTGCATATAAAAATAAAAAATAAAACTCCATTAAATTGTGGTTTACCATAAATTCAGTAGGTACAAAAATTAAATAAAATGAAATTTCATAACGTTTTTACTTGAACATAATATGCAAATGGATAACAGGTGGGCTATTGCAAAAAAAACGTCATTTTTACGTCATTTTTTCAATTACGTAATTTGACGGTGATCTGTATGCATAACCTGTTTACAGGAAAATAAAAACTAAACATTTCAATGAATTTATAGCAAAATATTGGTCGGAAATATAATTTATTCACTTTAAGAATGAAATTTATAGCTTGACCTTTGACCTCATATATTTAAATATCTTACCATATTTCAATTTGACGACCAGGCTATAGTTAAAGTACTAACTATAAGCTTTCTGAAAAGGTATAATATAGCCGTGTCTTTAGAGGGTGCATTAATGTCAAAATAATATGGTTCTCGCCGCTGGCCTAAAATGTTGCCATTGATATTTATGGGGGTAGAGATGCTGAAAAATTGTCTGTTTAATACACAATTAAACTTCCATATAAAGTCATTTAATTATTTCATATTTTTATTTGCCTCATAAAACAATTTGTCGGAAGTATATGATAAAAAGATTAATATTATATGACCAGGGGCGGATCCAGGGGGGGCAGCGCTGCCCCCCCCCCCCCTAATTGGACTAAATATGATTTTTTTGCGTAAAATCGTGATTTTTCACACGAAATACCCCAAATTGCGCCCCCAAAGTTTAAATCCTGGATCCGCCCCTGATGACCTTCACAATATCATCCCGGCTATCATCCCTTGACCTCGTGTTGATATAGGGGTCTTGGGATGATTCACGGGCTGATATGGAAAAGGTCATTTATTAATCTCTATATTAAAATATCTATTTCCTCTGATATACAATTTAATCAATTTTTGTACTTAATAATTATTGTTATAAACCATTTCAGTATAAGAAAGTTAAATTGTTCAACTTGACGTACTGTCAGATTACAAGGAAAATATTTTGAGTTTATTTTATACATCAACAGTTGAAATGCATTGGGTACAAGTTATTACAAAAGAAACCCCTCCTTACACATTAATAACATTGTATAATTTATATGACATGAACAAGTTTCTATATATCAATCACCATATTATTTATCTGTAGATAATCCAATTTCTGTTTTGCATATACAAAATGTATACAAACAAATGTATATATATTCCAAAGAAATAAGACGCTTAGTTATAACAAGCAATAATACTCCGGTGGTGTAATAGTTAAGAGTATCCGATCCACGATCTGGTCAAACCAAAGACTATAAAATTCATATTGGCACATAGCGTAAAACAATAAAGGCAAATACTGGTATACTCGTAGTCTGAATAATGTGCACATTGGAGCGACATGTGTGTACGTGCACTGTATTTTAAAAGATATAGCTGGAATAAAAGTCATTTGGTGTTAAACAACAAACACCCATTCACTAACGTTTTTGAAAACATTCAGCAGATAAATCGTAAAAAAGAACGGGGCCACAGTATATTGGTATTAAAAAAAAACTTTCTTTGGTTGTACATGAAAATGAGCTACTTTACATCTCTTCAGTGAATGGAATAAGTAGAAGAATTTATCCATGGAAATAAACTACCTTACTTCTCTTCATTGTACAATATATGTACAAGTTTCAGAAGGTTGCCCATAGCAACACGCTACCTTACATTTCACCTGTGTTTCATGCAGGTACCGGGTATCAGAATGATATTTTTAAAATGAACTGTCATACGTCTCTTCATTGGATGATAGAAGTCTCAGAAGATTTTCCATGAAAATAAGCTACCCACGTCTTCCCAGTTTGTGATATTGGTATGAAAGGGCTATCCATGAAAATAAGCTACCTTATATATCTCAAGCATGTGTCTACGTATCAGGATGGTATTCATGAAAATAAGATGCCTCAAGTCACGGATGAATGTGATTTGGGCAACGAAATGTTATCTATGAAAATAAATCTACATTGCATTACTTCTGTGTGTGATATTGGTACCAAAGTGGTATCCATGAAAATTAGCTACCTGATATTCCTTCATTGCATGGTATAGGAGTCATGATGTTTTCCATGAAAATAAGCTACCTTGCATATGTTCAGTGTATGACACAGGTTTCAAGATGTTGTCCATGAAAATAAACTACCTTTCATCATTCAAACATAAGCATAAGCATCAGAAACTTTTCCATGAAAATTAGCTACCTGACATTCCTTCATTGCATGGTATAGGTGTCATGAAGTTTTCCATGAAAATAAACTACCTTGCACCTGTTCAGTGCATGACATAGGTTTTCAAAGTATTATCCATGACAATAAGCTACCTGGCATCGGGTCAAACCAAAGACTATACAATTAGTATTTGATGCACGCAGCATTATAGAGAAAGAGCAAAGACTGGTTGGCTCGGAAACAAGAGAATGTGTCCGAGTGGGGCGACATGTCTATCCGGGGACAGTTGTTTCCGTGAGCTAGCACTATAAAAATCCAACTATCCATGATGTTCTAGTACACAGCGGACCTCATCATCATCTCATTGCAAATTAACTTGTTCTCGCCATGATATAGCTGAAAAATTGCTGAGTGTTAAACAACAACTACTCACTCATTCACTCACTCTGAAGTTTTCATAAAAATGTTTTTTTCCATTATACATTTACAGTTTTAGACAAAAATATAAAATCTGTAATTTACGTTACAAAATTTTGAAATTAACATGAAATTAAATATAATGTGAATTGTTGTAATGTCACAATTGTGTTGAATAATTTCAATAAAATCTTTAAGAAAAAAACTTGTGTTAAGATACTTTGTGTGTGAGATACTATCATGTTTGGCAGTAATTTAATTATTAAATTGACAAGTATGTGTGATAAAACTATCTGCACTTGATGTATAAAAATATATATATTTATTTGGGCTATGTTCAATGATATTACAGACATTTTCATATGTTGTACCAGCGTCTGGCAATCTACTTGCGTAAAGGCTGAGTACATCATCAAAATGATGACCAGTGCAGTGAAAGATAAATGAGGTGTAGGCAGTTCGCTAAACCTTTCTCCCATCAAGGCCCCGATAATACCAACGCAAACCTCTAAACATTTATAGATAAAGAATAGGTATACATATATACATATACAGACGAAATTAAGATGCAGGCGCTAAAACTACAATATCTATCTTTGAGCTAAAATGGTGGTTTTTGCTTTAAGCTTACAAATTATAAATCAATGAATATCATTCAGTGAAGAGGTGCAGCTTAGCATATCTTCATCACATCGACGGAACACTAGGTACCTTATTTCCATGGAAAACATTTTGATTGCTGCCCAATATGCTGTGTAATAGAATTATGAGACGTAAGGTAGCTTATCTTCATGGTAACCTCCCAATTCCTATATCACACAATGTTTCTAGTCTGTGTACTTGATGTCCGTTTAAAGATAAATATAAGAATAAGAACTGGTGCTGTTTGCTCTTTTAATTCTTTAAGGATTCTCCGACTGATGTTGTTTGGGCCGCAAGTTTTATGCGTATTGATATTATGTAGGAGTTTCTGTACACCTGGTAGAGATATTGGAAATGCTGTTTTTAGGGTGTGGGTTTTGGTGAGGTCGGGGATGTTGTCCTCATTGGTGTGACACCTGATTTGTCTGTACGTAAGGATTTTATATATGACAACAACTTTTTGGGTATAAATTGATTGCTGATGTTTTGGTCAGGGTCATTTAAAAGTAGGTTCAGTATCATTTTTTCTATATAAGACTTGTAAGCTGATCTTTGTTCTTTCATCACATGTTGCTTAAGATTTTTGTATTTTGACCAAGATATAGTTTTTCTGGTACCTGATTCATGTTGAGCGACGACAAGAAACTAACAATATAAGCGCGGGCGTCAAAAACGTTTAGAACGACGTCTGTTTCTGCTCTTTATAGCCAATTTGGCATTATTTTTTTTTTTTAGTTATAAGATATTGCAGAATAAACACAATATACCGGGGATACGTACATTGTCGGGAAATATAAAAATTGTACGAAACAGCTTTACTGAGTGAGTGAGCGATTGTTGTTAAACGCCAACTCAGCAATTTGTCAGCTATATCATGGCGAGAACAAGTTAATTTGCATTTATATGATACTGAGGTCCGCTTTGTTCTAGGACAAAACGCTTAGTTGGTTTCTTTTTTATGGTGCTAGCTCATTGAAATGCGGATATACATGTCGCTCCACTCGGACACATTATCCTGATTCCGAGCCAACCAGTCTTTGTTCTTTCTCCTTAATTCGGCGTGTTTGCATTATAAACAACAAATACCAGTTTGTAATCTTTGGTTTGATCCGATCGGGACTCGAACCCACGATCTGCCGCACTCGAGGCGATCACACTAACGATTACACTACAGATGAGAGTCTTTGGTGAGCATTTCTGGCCTGTTTCTCAGCGAATACATGTTGTCTACATAAATGACAATAGATAACGTAACAATACAATTACATTGTGCAACGTCAACTTTTCGCGCTTTCACAATCCTTCGGAAGACACATAAAAAGCGACTTTTTGAGTGCATGTATATAAACAATATTTTGCCATCTTCCACATTCTGTTGGAAATTTATGATTTTGGGTTCTATATTTACAAAATCCAAATAAGAAATTGTCATCAAGAGTGTGCAAATACTTTCAGTAAGTTCCCAATTTACAATATGGAACATAATTTCATTTATTTATTAAATTCAGAAGACAGAGTCAATAAGTAAGTAAATGAGTTAATTTCTTTATTTCAAGAGGGTAACACAGTTAGCAATAATAAAAGTGTGATTAATAATAAATATATAAAATAAGTATAATACAATTCAAATACGTTTTGTCATGAAATTTGAATTCTGACTTGGAACAAATGAATTTCCATTATCAGATGTGATCTTAAAGAATAATTTGTATAGTTTGAACATCAAATAAATATTAAATTCTACCATAAATAGTCCACCAATCTATTTTTAATAGCTGTAAAGATGATACATCGTGCTTAACTCTGTTGGTAAATTGAAAAAAAGATAGTTTGTAACTTAGTCACATGCTATACAGGTAGTACCTTGTTGTTCAACTATGAACACCACTAATATCTATTGTTTATTTAATTTTATATTGTGTAGATCTATATGTCCCTCTTTGTCAACCAGCAACTCTTTTCCTGTTTATGTACATGCAATTTTTCATTTTGTCCCTGCATCGGAAATACAGAATTTGTAATTTCGTAAACATGATAAGGGAGATAAATCCTATAAGTTTATGCTACACTGTAGCTTGTTTTCATAGGTAGTAAATTTTAATAGCTCCGCTGTATGAAGATTAGCAACCGCCAACTTCCGATAGCTAATTTTCATAGGGTAGCTAACATCACATGGTAGACACAAAATGTACCTGGTAACATCACATGGTAGACACAAAATGTACCTGGTAACATCACATGGTAGACATAAATGTACCTAGTAACATCACATGGTAGACAAAATGTACCTGGTAACATCACATGGTAGATATAAAATGTACCTGGTAACATCACATGGTAGACATAAAATGTACCTAGTAACATCACATGGTAGATATAAAATGTGCCTGGTAACATCACATGGTAGACATAAAATGTACCTAGTAACATCACATGGTAGACATAAATGTACCTAGTAACATCACATGGTAGACATAAAATGTACCTGGTAACATCACATGGTAGACATAAATGTACCTAGTAACATCACATGGTAGATATAAAATGTACATGGTAGACATTAAATGTACCTAGTAAGATCACATGGTAGACATAAATGTACCTAGTAACATCACATGGTAGATATAAAATGTACATGGTAGACATTAAATGTACCTAGTAAGATCACATGATAGACATAAAATGTACCTGGTAACATCACATGGTAGACATAAAATTTACCTTGTAACGTCATATGATAGACATTGTTTATAATGTTGAGGCGATATTAAAATTAACTTGCGTCGGAAAAGAACGACGTAAACATTGACGTGGATTGCGACGAAAGAATTTCATGCGTTATTAAAAAAACATCATTACAGCTTAATGTTATAGTCAACATGGTTTCTATTTGTATCCGATTCCCCGACATCTCCATATTATCAATGATTTAGTGATCAATTACACAATTATCAGCTAATTTTAAACCTCGATCAGTTATAATTATATGCTTGCGCATTTCAACAGAAAGATGTAGGAAACTACATTTCAATCACTTTTTAAAATGATTGTTCCTGCCTAACCGTCATGTGATCTTGTTCAATGTTACCTCTGATAACAATACTTTAGCATTAGCAATGAAATATTACGTCTAGTTTAGTACTATAGACAGACGTTGTTCTTGCTATGCGTCTTAAATCCTCTACGGTAATGATATCATTGGTTTGTTGTTTGTGCTAAAAAAAAAAAAAAAAGCGTTGCCAAGGTTGGCGGTGTTCTTTTCCGTACTAGTATCATATCAAGACCACATATCCATTATTTCTATGTAGAATACAACTTGAACACAAATGAAAAGGTGATGTTTGGAAATAAATGATTGAACCGTCCATTATAAGCCGTCAGAACGCTGTTTTACGTGGTGCATGTCCAATTATCATGCCATTTGGTTCTGTTTTCCGTCTGAAAATTTAAAGACAATTATTCAGAAGAAAATAATAGAGTTTCATTGCAAATACATAGTTTATATATTTGTATATTAAATAACAAGAATGATGTTTGCTAACATTGTTACGCCTTTGTAGATTTGTAGACAATGTCTAATGTTACAGCTTTTACCTAGTATCCCTTGTTGTTAATCACTAGATACATTTGTAGCAAGGGATTTACTATTCAGCCAAGCTTGTTTAGAGTAAGTAATGTTAGTACTCTTTTTCAGATCATATACAGAATATATAGTAGATATCCTGAATATACATATTATAGCTGTCTACGGTGATTTCAAGTGCTTTTTGCAAAGATACTTTCCGGATTTTTTAACGCTTTCAAACCGACCACAATCGAAAGGTTAATTGTTCATATTTTGGGATTTACATGTATACTTGCTCTGTTGATTTTTTCTTAATCTGTGAACAGTTCGCTCTAATGTTTAAATATTTAAAGGGGCATTAGCTACGATTTTGACCAAACAAAATATATGCCTTGGAAATCTGTAAATTTAACTTTAAAATGATGAAATAAAGGTAAATATTTCACATTAACACTGTATGGCAAGTGTTACGGCTACGGTTGTTTGGTATCGCTTCCGGTTTTTATGGAGAATTGAACTGGCAGGACAGGTAGGCACAAAAGTACGTTTTTCTTTGAATATAATAAACTATACAAATTAGAAGCATAATGTATCGATTTGTCATTGATTTTGCCATGTATAGATACCAATTTTATAACTCAATACGTGAAATAGCTTCTGAAATACGTTAATAAACACGTATCGAAAGCGTCGATTTGCAAAATTTTTCATTTCATTCCTCGTTTCTGTACAAATACTCGAATGTCAACGCCTTTTACAAGGTTCGTCATTAATAACAATATATTCCCATTCACTTTCAACTGTATACCTCAGACAAATCTCAAGAATAACGACACAAGAACCCTTTATTTACCACGGGGGTCGGTAGCTAGTGTACGTGTTTGGTTTACTGCATGAACTTTGTTTAGTACGGTTTGGTGACAAGCAGGTGTACGGTGTGGTATGAAAATCTGTTTGTTGGTAAAACTTATTACTTCGATTCTACTGAAAGGGAGGATTTAAATTTAAGATTGTAGCTTTGCAATTTAAGTTGAAGGTAAAAATCTCGATTTTTGTTTATCCCACTGGGATAATCAGCTAATACATCTAGCCATTTACATATATTTTGAATTATTTGAAATAAATAATTTTCTACCCCCCCCCCCACCTTTTCAAGTTAAATTGTCGGTCCCTAAATAGTCGTTTACCGATTTTAAAGACTTTGGTATGATTCGGCCGAATATGCCACTTAGGCGGTTCCAATTTGCTTGACTGTCTGTAATGGAGAATCCTTTTGATACATCGTATCTTCATTGTTTAGAATTGGGTTTTTGTCTCACTTCAAAAAGTTTCTGCTCTGATACTTCAATAAATCAAGAAACACACCTAATATGTCAATAATATTTGGTGCATCAGCTTAGCTCAGTTTCCTGATGATTTTAAGTGTATACCCCTGCATTCACGGTTAATCGACTTTGACACAATATATAGTAATGATAAAGTTTCTGTTCACTTCAGTTTAGTTTAAACGTATTTTATTTGTCACAAAATAACAAATTGGATAGGACACAAGTACAACGTACTTACGAGGTCTTCTCCTACATACAATTTTACAACAATAATAGGCATGCAAAATGAACATAGTTTTAAATATTACTGATATTTAGACGTTTATACCAGAATTTTTAAGAAGGAAGGAGAGTAAGAATAGTAAAGATTTGAGAGAAAGAAAAAGGTTAAAAGGAGAGTAAGAATATTAAAGAACATTGATAACATTGATAACATTACAATGATTGAATGGATGTGGATTTGTTGAAGAAAAACATATTGAAATGTATTCTTTAAACAATCAGGAACCGTTCTGACTTTCTTATATAGTCAAACACTTTCTTTAATACAAGTTCATTTTGTTCATTTGTAAGGGTTGAGTTACCAAAAATTAGCAGCTTAAGATCCAAATGGCAATCATTAGGTAACCAATCCAGACAATTTAGTAGATCATTACGAATTCCATTGTACAGGGAACATTCAAAGAAATAATGGTAGGAATCTTCTCGAATGGCACCGCAGCTACAGGATGGGTTAGATATTATATTAATTTTAAACAGATCATAGTTTAAAAATGTTGCCGAACATCTAAACTGAGTAAGCACTATATTCAATTTATGTGGACCATACGAGTAATATTTCGGAATATTTACACTATAGGAGTTTGACAATTTCTTTAGTTCACTTTTAAAATGGGGCAAAGATCCAACGTTCCTTATTGACAAGTCCAAGTTATTCCACTGTCTGATGGTCGATGGAATCTATTGAGTCGTTTGTAATGGAAAGTCTGCAGAACGGAATGATTATATCTTCTCCGTTTCTGAGTGAGTATACAGTTGTACTTTGGATGGTTGGTGGTATCAGGTTAGATAGATAACCCGGGACATTGTTGTTCTGAATATTATAAAACAACTGAAGTTTTCTTCTAGTCCGTCTTTCTTGTAAAGTCTCCCACCCAAGTTCGAGAAATATAAAATTGGAATTTGCAAAGACGGGAAGGCCCGTAACTATTCTCGCTGCTTCTAGTTGCAGTCTTTCTAATTTACTTGCATTTACAGATCCGCAATTATCCCAAACTTCGGAAGCGTATTCAAATATTGGCCTTATGTAGACTAAATAAAGTTTTTCTAAATTGGACCTACTAATTTTAAATTTTAATTTCCGTAAGATATTTATATGTTTAGAAACACTAGACACAATATTTTCTATATGGGCATTCCATTTAGCATCAGTACTAAATGTTACACCAAGGTGTCTATGCGATTTTATCGTTGGAATTATGTTATTCTCAAACGTAAAATTGATTTCTGGGTGTTCTAAATTTGTAAATAGCATTATTTCTGTTTTGTCTGGATTGAATGTCATAAGCCAATTCTTAGACCATTCATCTAGCTCTTTTAAATCGTGGTTAATAATAGATTGAATTTCAGTTCCGTCAGAATGTGAACAGTTAAAAGACGTGTCGTCAGCAAATAGTCTAGTTAGGGAAGTCAATTTGTCAGCAATGTCATTTATATATATTATAAACAGTAAAGGTCTAAGAACTGAACCTTGGGGGACACCTTCCAAAATAGTAGTAAGACTGGAGGACGCGTCTTTGATAACAACTCTTTGCTCTCGTTCATTCAAATAACTATGAAACCAATTAAACAAATTGCCATTGATTTCATACGCCTTTAACTTGTGTAATAAACCGCGATGCCATACCTTATCGAACGCTTTTGAAAAATCACAAAAGACAAAACAACTCATTTCCTTTCTCTCTAGTGAATTTATAATTGAATTATACATTTCAAGAAGTTGATGGACAGTTGAATGATTTGGTAAAAATCCAGACTGAAATTCATATATCAGCTTTAAGCTTTGGAGATGATTATAAACGTGTTTATGAACTATTCTTTCCATGACTTTTCCAACACTTCAGTTAAACAAGAACCATGTATAATAGATCTATGATATTTGATATGTAGTTAAATTAGCATCAATATATATTTTGGGGGCAAAATAATTAATTTTTAGGTTGAAAGAACACACAGTTTTAATATTCTATGTAAGCAGAGTTAAATTTTGAAAGGCCAAACTATTTTAATTTTCAGTCCTGACTCAGTAGACCAAGATATTTATTTTCAGATTTCTGGCGACCAACATATTTATTTGAAAAAAGTGCCGGCCCCCTCGAAATTAAATGGTCGTCCCCTTATGTGTTACTGAATTAACTCAATAACTCAATTGTGTATACATGTATCTTTTTAGATGGAGACTGAGACAATTCATGGGCTAGAGGAATCGTTTCACGAAGTTCAAGTTGACCATAATGGAAATGAGGTGCCTGTGAATGAAAAAAAACATTTATGTGGTCATTACGGGAAAACCTTTCAGACTAGTTCAGGTTTGACTAGACATGAACGAAGACATACAAGAGAAAAGCCATATACTTGTGACATTTGTGGGATGCAATTTAATGAAAGAGGTCACTTTCAAGGGCACTTCAATTCTCATGCTAAAATGAAATCCTGCAAATGTGATAAATGTGGTAAATCTTACCAGTATAGGTCGTCACTTTTATGACAAACACTGTCGTGTAATGGTTTGGAAGTTGTAAATACACACAACAGCTTCGAATGTCCAACTTGCAAAACAACTTTTCAACGGAAACACACACTATCAGACCACATACACGGGGTTAACCAAAAGGCAAAAATATAGGTGCAACAACTGTAATAGAAGTTTTCTTTGGAGATCGAGCTTAGCTCGCCACAAGTGTCAAAACATGTGATAGATGTACTTTAGTCTTTATCATTTGG
This sequence comes from Gigantidas platifrons, assembly GCA_002080005.1. Taxonomy (NCBI): domain Eukaryota; kingdom Metazoa; phylum Mollusca; class Bivalvia; order Mytilida; family Modiolidae; genus Gigantidas; species Gigantidas platifrons. Next base: position 254,390 of record MJUT01003782.1, on the reverse strand, counting down.
ACGTTAATGTTTTTTTTGTGCTTTTTATGAAAAGGGAGAAAGATATTCTGTTATTCTATTTCTTAAATCTACGTGATTCTTTTTACTTTTGTTTTGTTATAATCTACATTTTGTTATTATTTTTATATTGTTGAATGTATCAAGGAAGATATTTTAGAAATGTTCATTTTTTTTTATTAAAACTGTAGTTGTTTAACAATAGTGCACAGTTTGACTAGTCTTCTAGCTTTAAGCCTCTTCTAGCATGTGGAAGTATTTTTGTTTCATCCCTCCGATGAAACTGACAAACAGGCTTGCATCCTCTTGCGGGATGATCTGGCTCTGTTACATCTCCAGTTTTTCGCTTTTTCTTCCCACGTGTTCTTCCAGCTTTGTCAAATTCATGATCCCTTAAGTAATAAAAGTTAAAAGAAGAATGAAAAATGAATTTCAGCTACAGAAATTAATATGGTATTGTGCACCTTAAATTTGATTAAAAACACAACATACTTTTTATGTCTCGCCCACGTATGTGGCCGGGACATATAGTGTTACCCTTGTCCGTCCGTCCGTCCGTCCGTCCGTCACACTTTGGTTAAGTTCTTGGTTTAGGTCCATATCTCAGGTACTACATGCAATGATATTTGACCAGTATATGTGTCTTGGGTAGTATGACATCATAGCCAAGGAATAAGTACGGGTGGGACATCTGTGTCTTACAAACGCATTATCTAGTTTTAGAGGGCGGTTTGTCTCTCTGCCATAACATTTTCTCTTCGATTTCCATTCATTATTTTAAAACATCATAGGACTAGGATAATAGACGGGAAAGAAAACCCAAAGTTGAAGTAAATAAAATCCACATCTTGGGACATTATACAAACCCGAGAAACAAAGAACGAACGGCAACTCAACAAAACATACATAAACACACACAAGCAACACGGACTATCGATGAAAAGGGAGCAAACTCGGGTCCTCCGGAAGAGTAAGCAGTTCCTACCTATTACGATGCTTGTGGTAAGAACGAAACAAAAACTAGGAGATGTATATGTGGTATATACTAGTATAATTGGAATCGAGCTTGAACTGCTCAGACTTAAAATCGAAACTTTGTACATACTGGAAAATATCAATCAAAAGTTGCTAGGTAAAAAAAACCATGATGAGCTATTTTGATAAATCATGTACCCCTATCTTATACATGTACGTGTAACGGACGGACTAACAATCCTTGTATATCCATTATCGCAATAGCAACACCTGTAGGGATCCATCACAAGACAGTACAGCACCTGGAATAATATTAGAGATTTAGGAAGAATCATTATAAACAAACAGGGAAAAATCAAAAATTTTACCAAACCGTACACTAGGTTTTACTAAATTGATACCATACCGTACACAGACACAAAACCAAACACGTACACTAGCTACCGACCCCCGTGGTAAATAAAGGGTTCTTGTGTCGTTATTCTTGAGATTTGTCTGAGGTATACAGTTGAAAGTGAATGGGAATATATTGTTATTAATGACGAACCTTGTAAAAGGCGTTGACATTCGAGTATTTGTACAGAAACGAGGAATGAAATGAAAAATTTTGCAAATCGACGCTTTCGATACGTGTTTATTAACGTATTTCAGAAGCTATTTCACGTATTCAGTTATAAAAATGGTATGTATACATGGCAAAATCAATGACAAATCGATACATTATGCTCCTAATTTGTATAGTTTATTATATTCAAAGAAAAACGTACTTTTGTGCCTGCCTGTCCTGCCAGTTCAATTCTCCATAAAAACCGGAAGCGATACCAAACAACCGTAGCCGTAACACTTACCATACAGTGATTAAACAGATTATTGAACCAATTTCCGCCTTTTGAGAACGAAAATTACCATCGATTACTTATTTGCTTGCAAGCAAATAATTTGACCTCGCTTTTTCCGTATGCAATTGACCTTACTAGTGACAGGTAAAAACGAATAATTTGTATTTTATTTATTTGTCGCTTATTAACTGCCAACTTGCATGGTTCTTTATCCGTAATTAACACCGACTTAAAGCAGATTCACAAAAGATAAGAAATAAGTGCATTGTTGTACTGATTTAATGACGATTCGACAAACTCTGTAAACAATGTCGATAATTAATAAGATGGCGTCCATTTCTTGATTGATCTCAAAACACGAGCAGTTACACGTTTTTTTCCCCCGATGCGCGTACATTTCATAACATTTATAAGTTACAGAAACACGTTTTAGTAAGGCATAAATCATATCCGATAGTTTTTATGAGTAACAAAAATTTACGATTTGGTATATAATGCCCCTTTAAATATGATACATAAGATTGAATGTTGTTGGTGTGTGCTACCTTGATAAATTGGTATGTACGAATGTTACGTACAATACCATAGTGTTATACCTTGGCGTGTGCTATGTGGATAAATTGGTTAGTACGAATATAATATACAACACAAGTATTATGTCATGTGATGTGATATATTGACAAATTAGTTGGTATGAATATAATGTTCCACACAAGTATTACGGCTTAGGGTGACAATGTTGAAAAATTCCTAGTAAAACTGCAAAATTAGGGCTTATGTTGAAAATTCAAAATAATGCTAATTGTTTTAATTATATTTTCTGCCATTGTCATAGATTTCAATTTATTACAAGAGGAACATGATGGATTCCAATAGTGCAACAGGAACTGCCTACCGTTCCGGAGCACATGAATTCAATCGACCTTTGGTTACCACTTTGGCATCTTCAAACTTTTCTTTTTTTCATGACTGACTTATGGTGTTTAACGCCACTTTCAACAATATTTCAGTTTTATCGTGGCAGTCTTTTTTCAACAATTATTGTTTGATTTCATATAGACTTTTTTAATTTCAATTCCCTTTATTGAACAGATATCCAATGTGGAAAGTTTGTTTGTTTGTTGTAATTATTACAACTTATAATAGAATAAATTTAGCATACAGACATTCAATTTTGCCCATAAAATATTGTATTAGAAAGTGCATTGGCATGAACAATATAATTTATATTTTTATTAGAATAATGTTACAAATGTAAACTTACGAATTAATCCCCTTATTAAAAGTTATTTATCTTTTAAATCCACCAACCCATGACATCAAATATCTTGATATATAAAATGATATAATCGACCAATCAAACATCAGAGTGTACCATGACTTCCTAGTAAGTATCAACAGAACGTGTACTGTGACTTCGTCTTTGTTTTATACCATGATTAAACTAAACGTATATCATAGATATTTTGGTTGATATGTGAATATATATATATATATATATATATGTATATGTATATGAAAACAAAATCGATAATTTATCGTATATTTTATTTTAAAGCATTTATTTGCCGATTGTGTTTGATTGATGTTTAACGTCCAGCGAGCAATTTTTCAGCTATATTCAGGACGAGAATAATTTAAACGCCAAGGGACTCGAAACAAGGAAATGTGATGGGTAGGGACGGAGAATTTTGACTGTGCAACAGGTCTCCTATGGACCACTCATCATGAGCATAATGCTCATAATGAGCTGTTACACTGGGTTCTTTAACGTGCGAAGAGGGTGGCAATCTCTCAACACGGGACCTCGGTTTTATTTACGTCTCATCCGAAGGACGGGTTGGTTGTCAATTTATACATCCCGCACAACCGACGGACGCCCCTTCAAGCCGAAGAAGATCTCGGTCCCATTTCTATACCCCGGGGTTCCCGCGGGGTTGACTCCTTTTAGAGGACTAGTGCCTCTAGGATGGAGAAATCTGGTGCCTATTCTACCCCCGGCACACCCTCTGGGAGGGGGGTGCTTTGCTGATTAGATTACATTATTTTAAGGAGCCTTCGTGGTCGTGATCGTATGGTAGATGAATTTACAACTACCTATGCAATCAGTGCCTGTCGTCAATAAAGTAGTAAGCTTGAATCCCGCTCATGGCGAGTTGTACTCGATACAACATTATGCTATAACGTTTGTCAGTGACTTACTGTCGGTGTTTTTCATCGGGCACCCCGCTCTCCCCCGCTCTCCTCCACCAATAAAACCGACCTTCAAGATATGATTGGAAAGCTGTTGAAGGTGGTGTTAAACACCATAAACCCCAACACTACGTTACTCTTATTTTAATCTAGCAACAAACGTTGATCTTATCTATATTAATTTAATACAATAGATGAGCTAATTCTGTTATTTGACTTCATTAATAGTTTTATATATACATTCTGATTACGACAAGTGTGAAGATACTAAAGGGATAATCATAAGAAGGCGAAAGTGGAAAGACAGACAGCACAATGGCCACAAGAGAAAAATACAAAAGGACAAACAGCACAATGGCCAAAAGAGAAAACTACAAAAGGACAAACAGCACAATGGCCAAAAGAGAAAAATACAAAAGGACAAACAATGATCTACCAAACAGTACACATAAGACTAAAGATTGAGCAATGCGAACCCTACAAAAAACGGAGATGAACTCGGGTGCTCTGAAAGGATATGCAGTTCCTGCTCCCCAAGAGGCACACGTCGTGCCATTCTTATAAAAAAAAAGCATCTGGTGGAAAGGCATGCATGAGGAAAGGGTGGGATTGTGATTACAACAAAGGGAACATACCCGTGGTTATTTGTGACACAGATATTCCGTAACGGTTGACCAAGTCATGGTTGCGAAGGTAACACTTTCAAACTCTCGACTTCAACTTTACTACTCTGAAACCCTTGTATCAATAGCTGCCTTGTTAGCAGCAACCCTTTCTTACGGAAATCATATAGGAGCCACAAAATCTGGAACTTCATATCAACTGAGAGAAATATATTCCATACGGAGGTGCTGCTGGAATGTTGCTACATATACAAGGAAATATCAAGATGAAAAAATTGGAATCATCGTTTTTGTCGTAAGGCTTCGTTCTTAACCAGCATGCAATAAACTGAGCGCCACATTATAACTGAAACATTGTTAGTGGTGTCATTAAACACCCATTAAGTTAACTTTTAGTTTATCATTATTTACTTACTTTATAAACTTCCGTAGTATTAATAACAAAAGTAATAGTAACACAAGAAGACATACAGATGACGTAACACCTGCTATTACTCCAACGGTATCTTTATCTAAAAAAAAACATGGTAAAAATTCAGATTTAGTGATGAAATAAAAAAAAGAATGAAAAACATGAACACTAGAAACACCAATATTAAAACGTAATATTTGGAAAGACCATTTATATGGAAGACAACCGAGATGTGGCTCAATGTTTTAAATAAAATAACGTATCCCTATAGAGTGACTAATACGACATCTAGTTAAAACCATGAGTTTTTTATGTATAGAACAGTTGAGTGTATAATGATTCAATATATCTGTGGCATTCTGGTCAAGATATACGGTGCTTCAAAGATTACGATAGACTGGACAGTTATAGGTTAAAAAATACTTGTTGTCTGTGATATAATAAAGTGATCAGCAAATAAATACAACACCGTCAGCACAATTCCAAAATATAATCAGAAAATAGTAAGGACAGATAAAATCGATTCCCTAACACACACACACACACACATATGCATGACCCTTCATTCTCCTTGCTTGGTGCAGGCATTTCGACAATTTAAAGTGGCTTGGTTAAATCCTTTTATGGATCCAAACTTCCCCTCTGAGTGGAATGAAGCGGTAATGCGGTAATGCAAGTGTCCTCAAATATAACTGGTGTGAGCAGCATTGTTGTAAACAACGCAGAGTCGTAATGTTGAAGCTTAAACATAATATATTTATTCTTCGTGACACACAGAATTTGTCATATCTATAACACTAGTTCTATGAAGTATAATTTTACCTTTTCTTTTATTACTTATTAGAGTATATTGGTTTCCAACAGACATCATGTATGTAGAAGTGATAGTTCTAAATATCGTTGTTACCATTAGAGACGTTGTTGTTGATGGTTCTGTAGGACAGTTATTTATTCCGACATTGCTTATTATTGAAGGATCTAATAAAAAATTAAATTCTTCGTCCGTAAATAAGATCGTCAACTTGTTTAAAATGTTAATTACATATGCTACTTCGTCATGCTTTGTTAAATACAGTCAAACTGGTCTTAAGTGACACGCCAAGGGAACATTGATATAAGGTCATATTAGACAGGTGGTCGCTAAACACGGGTTTATTTAAGATGGAATGTTTTGGGAATGGAAATTAAAATTAAGGTAACATAATACAAGTTATTGAATAATAGTGGTGGTAACTAAAGCAGATGTGACTGTATACTGTTAAATATTTACCATTACAACTAAAAAATTCTAAATTAATTCAACAGAATTGTAACAACTAAACAAACAAAATAAAGCTCTTCAAGTGCATTGAAACATCAATACACATTAATGTATTGTACATATAATCTATATTTATCCTGCACATTTTCCATTGATCGTAAACATTTCTCGATCCTTTCCCCATTCATGAGTTATCACAGGGTTTCTAACGGGGGCAATACGATGGCTGCCACTAGTGGAGCAGGAAATGTCTACCCTTCACATGAGTTCACCTCGGGTTTTGTGTTGCTCGATCTTTAGTTTTATGTGTAGTGTTTTGTAGATCGTTGTTTTTCCTATTGTCTTTTGGCCATTGTGTTGTCTGTCCTTCTTTGGTAATCTTCAAACCATTCCTCCTATTTGAGCAGTTAAATTGACTGCATAATTTTCACAGACCAAGATAATAGTTTTTCTGGTACATCTATATTTACCGACAATGTACGTATATTGTCTATGAATATTATTGGTTCCCTGTCCTAAGTTCAAATCACTTCTTTATAATATTAAAAATTCTATAATACTAAATGTTCAATAATATGTAAGTTTGATCTATCATTGTGTACATAATGCGTCATGCATGACATATAGTTGTCTTACCTAGCTGTAAGACCAAAGCTGGAACCAGATTGCACAAATATACAAAATCACTAACTCTATGAACGTTCTGATGTCCCCCAGCCAATTCTGTTATCTCGTCTGTTGATACGTGGGTACCTATTCCCATTCCATAGACAGTAATGTTATTCTTACGGAGATTATCTGCAGCGTGATGTGTATTCACCCTGTCGTTAGAGTCGCCATCTGTTACTACTATAACAGCTCGTTCCGCATTACTACGACTTCCGTTCTGCGCAGTAAGCAAAGAAAATGAGTAATTTAAAGCCAACGCTGTGTTTGTTAATGGACCGCCTCCTGTCCTATTAATATTGTGGATGGCTTGAAGAAGAGATTGTTTTGTTATATGTGAATCAAAATCGAAAACTCCGACAGGCGCGTTATCAAACAAAACCACAGAAATAAGAAAGTTTTGCGGACCAATGCGTAGATTATGTGTAACGTTGTAGATAAATTCTATAGATCGTGTAAACTGTTCATTGCTGATACTGAGAGATCTGTCAATGATGAAAACAATGTCTGAAAAACACAACAGGATTATCATTCCTCACATTTTACTCACATGTGGAAATCATTTGCATGACAACATCATTTCACTAAGAGGGGAGGGTTGGATTTATAAAACTAATTTGACCCCGTCACTTTCTATTGAAGGACCTGTATCAACCCAGGAAAGTGAGCGGTCATGTATTTGTATGTTGGAAGTATCGATTTTTGCCTCTTTCTACGACTATGATATTTAGATTATAATTTTCCGACAGTATCGATTTTTTTCTTTTTCATTTTAAAACTAGAAATCAACATTATTATTTTTGTGCAATATGCTATAATTATAGATTAATACATGGCCTTTTTCATATTGCCCTTGTTATCAGCCAGAGACCTTGATATGGCAATATGAAAAAGGCCATGCATCAATCTATTTATCACATATTTTGCCAGGGCAGATAACATGTTATTGCCCTTCACAAGAGGACAGATAACATGTTATTGCCCTCGTAAAATGTTATTGCCCTGAGGGCAAATAGCACGCCGCAAATTATGCTTTTATTACACATGCAAATTCGGTGTTATTTCAATAAAATATGGGATAATTACGCATACAGAAAGTTTCTCTTAAATGTTAAGTCCAGTATTGCCTGGACGTTGGTATTACTATTTAACACTTGTTATTGTCGTCTGATTTTAACTACTAGTTTTCCCGCCTTTTGACAAGACCGATGATGTGGCTGGTCATTCTCTACAAAATCTTACTGAAAAAATCCGGATTTTCAACAGACTTCCGGTTGTCATGAGTGGCAGACCAGCAGACTACAACCTGTTGTTTACCGGGAGACAACCTATAGTTTCCCTATATATTATGTATGTTTGGGTTGTTTGCTGGGTTGTCTCCCTCGTCATCAATTTTCCGTAAGACATCCAAATTTAGTTTCTTTTTCGGTGGTAAAGATTATTGTTTGTGCATATACTTTTGTCACGTATACCAAACAATATGCCACACGGTATAGCTCTTTTGGTATTTTCTGGATGACAGGATTTATTATGTAAATATGGATTTGTGTCCGAAGATTTGCTGTAAAGATCAGTTGCGATTTCATTATTTGGAATAGATATACATACATCTAAAAATTCAATATTTTCGATGTAATACCTCAAATCTACCTCTATATTTTCATGGATTGAATTTGCATGGAATTACCATTTTACCCACGGTAAAGGTATTAATTCTTACAAAATACACGTATAATTATAGAATCAAATATGGAATGTTGGATGCTGTGTACGGAATTTTTGTGTTTGAATTGTTTTTATATGAAAAAAAACATAATAAAAATCAATTTATTGTTAGACAAACACAAAATGTTCAAGTTAGAAATAGAACACAGAGTATACGGAGTAACAAGAAAATTTCCAACATTGACCTGGTTTTCAAACGTCATTATATCGGAAAGGCAGTTGATGAAAGATATATTCTCAGTTTTATATCTATAAAATAGCTGTCATTAGAGGAAACATGACAATTCCGTTTGGATCAAAGCAGTTGATGATCGCGACCATTGAATTTCTGACTTCCGTTTTCATTTCACAACAAAATGTCTACATGCAGTGTTTAAATGTTGCCTTGATGTTAAAACCATAGTACAAAGCAAAAAGAAATCAAAATGTTTGTTTAGTTTGTATTCCATTGGTACTCACATTATACAAAGTGGGTTTTAAGGAATTCCTTATCATTGTTTAGGAACTTCGGTTTACTCCTTCCGATATTTTTTAATTATTTGGATTTCCAATCTTTTGACTTTTAGCGTACCAAAGTTATTCCAGCTCGCACTACACTGGATGTTTATGGGATTTTGTAAAAACAAACTATTCACAATATTACGACGTTAGAGAAATATATCACATACAATTGAAATATCAATGTGAACATTGCGTCGTGTCAATCTTGTAATGATACATGTCAATTTTTTTTGACAATATGACTTATGGGTATCAGTGACTTTATTTGTCAATGGTGTATCTCCCCATATAAGCCATATAACGAAATATACTGGTTTAAGACAATTTGAGAAGTGTTATAATGTTATATCTCCAATGTTTTTATTCAACTGCCCAAACTTTGACCTCTGATATCTCCATTTCTACAAAAATGGACATGTATCATTACATTGTATAAGATTGACACGACGTAATTTGACATATTGTACAATACCTTTCTTGGTACTCGAAACAGACACAGAGCAAACAATACTGTACAGGACATATATAATAACCCAATTCATCGTTCATGTTTAAAAACACATCCAAGTAATGAAATGTCTTTACATGGGTTTAATTCCTGTTCGAGATAAGGAGTATAATATATTTCATTCCTGTTCGAGATAAAAAGGTGAATTTTTGGTATCGCTTATTGATTAATTGTCATGTACTCGTTTCGTGTATGAATAATATATTAACTTTTATAACATATAACTGATATGTTGCCAGCTAGTAAAGTTATGTAAATAAATAACACAATGGTATATGTACTGAAAATTCAACCCAGCATTGTTAGAGTTAGACTGACTAGCAAAAAATGTTTTTTGTATTTTTGTTCTTCCCTCAATCTAATTTGAATACATACAGCATGTACAAATGTACACAGAAGCATCTATTCCCACAGCATCATCTTGTCCCCTTGTCAAAAATTACTATTTAAAAGAATAGATCCAATGGGTAACAACCATACAATGCATGATATACCTTGTGAGGTAAGGTGAAACTTAAGACTGACATAATAGAGGACGGACATCCTCATTACGGTATAGGATACAATACTACTGATCGATTAAATCTCGTGCTTTCACGCGAGACTAAAAAGGTGTGGGAGCTGACATTGAAATATAGATACGAAAGAAAATACTTTCATGAAAAAGATTCACATAATAGCAACATTGTTTTGCTCTTATTACATAAAATATTGTATTTTCATGCCCAAGTCAAGAAATTTCAAAACGGCAATCAATTCATTGACAACTAGGTATGCTAACTTTCGTCAAATCGTAATTTAGTGTTTTTTAGCAGCTGCTATGTGCCTACTCTTTTTCGAAATCTATAAAAGAACTTTTTGTCGTGAAGGGAGCGTGGCATTTTCCAAGCATGTTCCCCACTATAGTCAACGGCCAGACTTTCCGTATTATAGCCCGACAATCCCCCATCGCTAGGACCCCATTTTCCGGCACCCGTGACTGAGTAGCTCTGTGGCTTGAGCCATGGGAACCTGCACCAGTACACAGCAATGGCCTATAAATGGCATGCATATAAAATAAATGTGATAATCAGTATAATGTCATTATATAATTAATACATATCATTCATAATATAGTTAATAAAAGTAATGGTGATTGGACATATATCGTGTCGTGACATCTTCTCGGCCATGCAATAAAGTGTGTCATTTGTTTTGATTTACATTTCTCGCGCAGCACGAGACCGATGACGTCATTCTGTATCGTACAAAAACACAGAGTGAATTCTTTTAAACTTCAACATTACAAGATGAGATTAAAACAGATAAGATTGAATTGAATAAATCCCATGCAAGTAAAAAAGATCCTTTTTACAAATGTCTTTTTTTCCTGATCATTATGCTTGTTAAATATGTGTTAAGCGATGGTATTTTCCAAGCATTTTTACCTTTCCGGTTGGTTGATGTAATCGTCATCACAGGTCATGACCTTTTTTGGAATGTAGGCCAAGCAAATTGTATTTTAAAATACTTTGAAAATATGATGACTGGTCATTCAGATTCCACCATTTTCTAGAAAATGGCTGATTTTACCGGGAAAATACATACAAGTGCTCTCCATTAGGCACGAAATGGCAGATTATTTTGCGATTCCACTGCTGCTTTAATAACAAATATACCCCTTACTTCTTGGTGTAATAAAATGATATTCACAGAGAAGATAGAAAAATAATTAATTTAACAGAAATAATCAAAATTTATAACATAAATTGAACAGAGAATTGAAATAAACCAGACAGATAAATGAGATTATTTGGGGGAGGGGGGACTGTCATTATTCACATTAGTACAAATAGCATCAACAAAACTGTATTGTTAACATACTGTGATAATAAATGTGATTGAAATAAACAGAAATCAGTCATTCATTGTTTTGCAAAAATATGGTAGTATAATATATAGCATTGACAAAAACAAAAACACCAAATTCACTAGATTAAATATTTTATTATATGGGTAAGCAAGTTCAATTTGCATCAAATAATTAATTTACTATTCCAAAACTTCATTTAACGTTCTATAAAGTTATTCTTAACATAATTTAATTTCAAATATACTTCAAAGGCCTCGTCTTCTCAGTATTACTTTTGCTTAAACGTGAGGCGGTGGCTTATACCCGTGTCTCGGGGTGATACATCATGTAAGATACATGTAATTATCAATGGATTAGTAACATTCTCGGATTGTGATTGGTTATCGACACGGTAAAATAGAAAACCGTATGCCCGGATGTTGCTGAAATTTACCATGGGGAGTGTCACATGCGTTTCTACACTGTTGTTTTTAATAGACCTTTTCACGATAACTGCGGTCCTGCATTCATCCGGGACATTTGTGAGTGGTAATAATTACTATAACATTGCATACTCTGTACATTAAGTTATATGTATTATCACATATTTTATTGAAATAACGCCGAATTTGCATGTGTAATAAAAGCATAATTTGCGGCGTGTTATTAAATAGATTAATACATAGCCTTTTTCATATTGCCCTTGTCATCAGCCCTCGACACATTATCTCGAGACAATCAGTCTTTGCTCTTAGTCCTTATCTGTTTTACCAATTTCATAGTCTTTAGTTTGAACCGACTGGGAATCGAACAAACCATCTACAGCACTCGAGGCGAGCGCGATAACTATAACTTTTGTCTGTTTATTAACCGAATAACCGAATAACTGAACCATTGTCTGGACAATTATCTAATAAATCACGTTATAACTGAAATATTGTTGAAAGTGGCGTTAAACACCATAACCATAACCCTGTAATAACTCGTTTGTAGGATCTTTTACTAACGAATGGAAATGTCAGTAAAATGTTGTTCAATGGCTTTATTACGACATTGCCTGCACACATATTGTAATAAAAGGGAAAAATGAAAAACAAAAAAAAACAAAAACTTCACCATCAAGTCATCCAAAATATTATAGAAAAATTGTAGAAAGAGAGCTAAAAAAATATACAGTGCCAATATATGTGCTCCTGTTTTAGACTAGCATACATATATGTAGATAATAAAAAAATATACAGTGCCAATATGTGTGCTCCTGTTTTAGACTAGCATACATATATATAGGTAATAAAAAATATACAGTGCCAATATGTGTCCTCCTGTTTTAGACTAGCATACATATATATAGGTGATAAAAAAAAATATACAGTGCCAATATGTGTGCCCCTGTTTTAGACTAGCATACATATATATAGGAGATAAAAAAATGTACAGTGCCAGTATGTGTCCTCCTGTTTTATTGGCAATATGGACAGCTTGCATACGATTATTGTTTTGCTTAAGATTAAAAGCAGATATTTCGTTTTGAGTATTGGACAAAGCTTTATTCATTCCAGCAACGAATCATACTTTTAATGTATATTAACTTTTCTTAAGTATTGACCAGACATATGCGGCCCGTCGATGTTGGTTTTCTATTTATATACCCTACATAAGCAGCGGAAGACTTGCTCTTTCCACAATACAATAGCCACTTACATTCCATCACCGACCAGTTTAATGACATACCGTTGTCTCAGTAACGTGTGGAAATAATTTCCATATTAGTATAACTCCATCATCTTGTTCAGTAACATCATTTTCACGAAAAAATCGTCTTCAGAGTAATATAATATATTCATTCATGTTCAGTAACATCATTTTCAAATTAGAATAGTTCCACCTTGTTCAGTAACATCATTTTCAAATTAGAATAGTTCCACCTTGTTCGGTAACATCATTTTCACATTAGAATAGTTCCACCTTGTTCAGTAACATCATTTTCAAATTAGAATAGTTCTACCTTGTTCAGTAACATCATTTTCAAATTAGAATAGTTCCACCTTGTTCAGTAACATCATTTTCACATTAGAATAGTTCCACCTTGTTCAGTAACATCATTTTCAAATTAGAATAGTTCTATCTTGTTCAGTAACATCATTTTCAAATTAGAATAGTTCCACCTTGTTCAGTAACATCATTTGCACACCACAATCGTCTGAAGATTAATATAATTTAGTCTTGTTCAGTAAAGACAAACTATCAACTAATATACAAGAATATATCGATGCTATTTCACTTTTTCGTGAGATTGACGCTTTCAAGTCTTGCTTTACTGAATATTATGTTACAATGGCGATTATGAACCCACTTTACAGTGTGATGAACTACACATTAGATTAATAACACATTATAAAACTTGACGTCGTCCGTACAAAGAACAGTTTGAAGATACTAAAGGAGTACTAGTAATCAGAAGAAGTGTATCGAAGGACAGACTAAGGACAATGACCAAAAAGAAAAGGATATAAAGACAAACAACGATCTACAAAACATAGCACATAGAAAAGTTCGTACAAACACGAACTCCACTAAAAGCTGGGATGAGCTCATGTGCTGCGCATGGGATATTCGGTTCCTGCTCCACATGTGGTACCCGTCGTTCAAACCTTAGAATAATGTGACAAAAATATTAATTTTAAAATGACAAAGATGTATTAGTCTGCTTTGGTTGTAAAAATACAACTGCGTCCAATTTACCGGTGCTTTTATATATATTTCGGTTGTTTATTTGTTATAATGTTCAACTACCATCTGTGGATATTGCGGACTAATGATCATTCTTTGGAGACAAGTGATCCGTCTGTGTTCTTCTTGTTTTTCTATTATGGTGCTCCTGACATTGTTGAGTCATCGTTACTGATCGGTCGCCAAAATATGTCAATGGTGTAGTTTACATGTTTGCTTTTATATTTTAGCATTCACGTGACTTTGGTTAAAAAAACAGATGAGAAAGACAGAGAGTGCTTCATCTTATAGACATGTTGATATGTTGATGATTTAAATATGATCTTTGCATTTCAAGATAACATTGGCTCAATCAGAGACAGGTAAGAGGTTATCTCAATTTTCGTCCACAAGAAAACAAGAAAACTCGATTTTATATAAAGATTCTAGACTAAAAACACAACGGGTGTCACTGGTGGAGCAGGAACTGCTTACCCTTCCGGGGCATCTGGCTTCCCCCTCATACCCCC
>MJUT01003782.1:219116-231655 GCA_002080005.1 Gigantidas platifrons | reverse complement strand
AATCGGTTACGGTTACCTCTGTCTGAGGGAGATTTAACTTAGTTTTATAGGATGTCTAGAATCGGTTACGGTTACCTATGACTGAGGGAGATTTAACTTAGTTTTATAGGATGGCTACAATCGGTTACGGTTACCTATGGCTGAGGGAGATTTAACTTAGTTTTATAGGATGGCTACAATCGGTTACGGTTACCTCTGTCTGAGGGAGATTTAACTTAGTTTTATAGGATGTCTAGAATCAGTTACGGTTACCTCTGCCTGTGGTGATTTAACTAAGTATTATTAGCGTAGTAGTTCCCACAAGGAATAGTGACTTCACAGAGAAAGTGTAAGATACATTATTGTAACAGAATCGGAAGCAAGCATATTTTCCGTTTCTCGTAATCACAACATGTTCCTATCCTCATTGACTACGTGTCATGTAAACAGTGTAACACGACAGATGCCTACTCTTCCCTAAGTCACCCCTGGTTCGTGGTACTCGATCTTTAGTTTTCTATGAAGTGTTTTGTAGATCATTGTGTGTCCTTTTGTCGCTTTTCTTTTGGCCATTGTTCGACGTACGGGTTCTGGGTACCAATTTTTTGCATTCACAATTGCAATTCAAAAACCACAAGAGTTTTAGAAAGTTTCAGATTCAAGGATTAGGTTTGGGGTGTTTAACGCCACTTTCAACAATATTTCAGTTATATCGTGGAGGTCAGTTTTATTGGTGGAGGAAACCGAAATACTCGGAAAAAAACCACCGACTTATCGCAAGTCACCGACAAACTTTATCACATAATGTTGTAACTAGTACACCTCACCGGAGAGGGTATCGACCTCACAACGTTAACAGTGATAAGCACTGATTGCATAGGTAGTTGTTAATCCAACTACCATATGATCACGTCAACGACGGCCCCTACAGTTTTAAGTTTTTCTCTTCTCTTGGCAACGTATTTCTCGTTGGTAGCAATCTTGTCTACCATCTACTCAGCTGTGTAGTATTCATAGATTGTGTTAATATGTAATTGTATGTATCACTATTTCTAAACAGTTTTTGCCATGTAAAATTTATATATCAATTGGTTATCTTCATTATCACTAAATAAACTCTGTTTTTTTCAACTATTTTCAGATGTTGTGTTTTTAGTGGATAAGTCCAGTAGTTTATCACAAAATGATTTCACCCAAGCTGTGGATTTCATATACAATGTGACAAAGTATATTACAGTTGGTCCAACATCGACACAGTTCTCAGTGGTGACGTTTTCTAGTGACATCACAGAAAGGTTCGACCTTAATGACCATTCAACGAATGCCTCACTTCTTAATGCAATCTCAGATTTAAAAAGTATAACTCCTAGTGGAAGTACATATACTTATGATGCGTTGACTTTTGCTCGAACATCTTCTTTCGCCTCCTCGAAAGGGAGCCGTAGCAACGCGGACAAAGTTGTTATAGTAATGACGGATGGACAATCTGTAAACATGCAGAAGACATCAACTGAAGCACAACTGCTTAAAAATAATTTAAATGCTAAAGTGTTTTCTATAGGAATAGGTTCTGCTGTGTCTTCTTCAAATCCAGAGTTACTAAATATGTCTAGTGATCCGGATTCTTATTATGCACATCATGTAACATCATACCTTACTCTCTGTAGTCTCGTACCTAGCGTGGTACCAAAAATAGGTAAGTTATCATACAATCTGGTTAAAATCACATCTCTCACTTGGACATCTTTACTGGTATGTCATGGCGTGGGATATCTTAAGGAACTACATTACATATAAGAACTAACCCTATGGCTATGTCATGACATTTGTCATCTAATGATAATGGTGCTTCCGATACTATGAAAGTGGTCAAACTTAATATTAAACTGCTCTGTTTGGTACGAGTAATCCGATTTGTCGAAAAATGCCATAACCCATATTTAGTTTATCATGATATAATTTAATTTGATTTGAATATTTCAATCTGATTGGCTAATCCGCCTGGGGAAAATTTTGGTTATACTAGATAATCTGGGTTGGTATTGTGACGTCACCAACGTGTTCCTGCGCCAACGACAAATTCAAAAAGTAACATGAAATAATCATAATTAAAATCTAGGAATCATTAAATTTTGTTATAAAAATTAAATTATAAGGAATATTTGAAATTGTTGAACAGGTTATACTTGCATAACCTGGTTTGGGTCAGTTTACGCTTTTCATAAACCGCTTCGCGGTTTATTAAGCGTAAACTGACCCAAACCAGGTTATATCGTATAACCTGTTCAACAATTTCAAATATTCCTTAAATAATAAAAGAATTGTGTACACTTTATATATGTTCCTGAGAAGAAAAGCTGATATTTGTTTTAACCCCATACCATTATTTACAGCGATATTTTGTATCTCTAGCACCCGAGTTCACCCCCGGTTTTTAGTGGGGTTCGTGTTACTCGATCTTTAGTTCTATGTGTATGTTTTGTAGATCGTTGTTTGTCCTTTTGTACTTTTTCTTTTGGCCATTGTGTGGTCTGTTCTTTGATATACAGATTCTAATTACACCTTTGGTATCTTTTGGCCATTGTGTTGTCTGTTCTTCTTCGATATACGGATTCTGATTACACCAAGGTATCTTCAAACTCTTCTAACGACTATTGGAATTCAGTCGATTCAACTCCATCAACGAGAACTTCTCCTCTGTCAAAACTCCCCACACACACAAGACAAGTGATTGAGTGAGTGATTGTTGTTTAACGCCAACTCGGCAATTTTTGCAGCTATATCATGGTAAGAACAAGTTAATTTTCAAGGAGATGATGATGAGGTCTGATTTGTTCTAAACCAACACGATTAGTTGGATTTTTATAGTGCTAGCTCACTGAAACAACAGTCCGCGGGTAGACATGTCGCCCCACTCGAACACATTATCCTGATTCAGAGGTAACCAGTCCACACAAGACAAAGACAGAAGTCAATCAAAATATAGGTCCCAGTGTGGAGCGGGCACAAACATGTGACGGCGTTAAACAGATTGATGGAATTCCAAACATCTATATTGGAATATTCAACAGTTAAACAAATTGTTCATTTTGGTGATATTAGTGGAATTTATCTCATCGATGTGTAAGCCTTCTTTCCATTATAAGGAAATAATTAAAAGATCTAAATATATTTCTTTCAAATCAAAATACCAAATATGCTCCCAAAATGTGTAAGCAATATTAACATGAACAGTACCAACGTAGTATAGGCTCAACGTTCAAATGACTACCAGGTCAGTACTCACAGTGTATATTTCTGATCGATAAGGCATTAATTAGTTTAATCTGTCACCGACTGGCTATACTGGGGATCAATATATGATCGGATAAAACTTAATTTAAAGTCTACAATTATGCACACTAAAAGTTATGTTAAATATAAACATGAATTATCACTCATTATACCAATGTTTCATTCAAAAGTTATGGAGTAAATTGTGACTTATTGTCAGTGTGACATTTAACGTACCAGTTTCAAACAATGCATATAGTTTCTTATTCTATTAAGGTAGAGAAGGACACTATGGGCAAAAAAAAACTAACCGATGAATTTTTTTGAATTTCATATATATTGTTCTTTGGGATGTACCTAACAAAATATCAAAATTTGAGAATAGCTTTCCAGGCTTATTTTTAAAATATTCCCTGAAAGAGTTACCCCCCTCTTGAAGTCCAAAAAAAATTCATTTTTTTTTCACTCCTCCGTGTGATTAAGGTACCCAAAAAACATTGCATATAATTATTTTTTTTAATTATCTGAGTATAATATGATAAATGAATATTTTGGAATATCTATGACATAAATTTTTATAATTTTTTCATTTTTTTTTTCAAAATGGCTACCCTTTTTTGGCAATACAATTTTATTTTAAAGTGGAATAGAAAAAAATTGTGTCAGTGAATTTAAAAAAAAAGATATATCACTTTACTTATATCCATGCTACATATCATTAAAAAATAAAGATATGTTTCCAGGCAAAAAAAAAAGTTAGGGGGTTAGAAAGACACCCTGACATATACCCTTTTTGTCAACTTCATGAAAAATGTCCACATTTTTCACTTTTTTTTAACAAGACATTGAATAAATGAAAATAAAACAGGCAAAGATAATGTTTGTAAGGGAAAGCTTTCCTTTCTAGGTGATATAGCTAGCAAATTAAGCTGTCTACAATTCTTCCAAAACAAAAACATGCAAAACTCATCATATTCTAATATCATTTGAGACATGATTACCTCCCTTGACGAAATGCTTTATATAGCATTTTACACATATAATGTATTATTGATAAGGATATTACTGTATTAAATTTGTATTTTAGTTTAAATTGAGAACTTGTACAAATCATATGTAGAAAATTCAAAAAGCCAAATACCTCGTAAGAAATACTGCAAACAGAATTAATAATTATTACCACATTTGTATTCAATATTCTTAAAAATCACGTGACTAGTGTCAGTCTCTACCTTAATAATTTAAATACGGACCAGCCAGAGGGGACAGTAGCCATACATATGTATTTGAAGAGTATCAAATTTACCTCTGCTTCTAGAATCTTCAAGTTTGATTTTAGAACTGTTCTAACGGTGTGATACTCTTTTTCTGTTAGTTTATTTTAATATATTTTGAACTGTCCAAGGTAATTATTTATACATTTACCAATGTGGTATCCAAATTATTTCCGGTAAATACCTGTACTTAGTGACAACGTATATATTAAAGGTGATCAAAGTCCTGAGATTTGAAAGCCAAATATTTTATGTTTTTAATTTGGAACAGGAAAACTAAGGAGCCTAAACAGTATAGTCAAAATCGTTTAAGGTCACCTATTCGTAAGGGAGGGGGATATTAGTCGAAATCAACAGTGATGACCGGTTAATGACGAAACTTTACTACTAAAGAGATGATTTCAATGTCCCTATTGTGAACTCTCCATATGTAGCAACACCCAGCAGACCTGCATTTCAGATGTGTATTTCTCATCTGATCCGATATTCTAGAACTAGTGCTTCAGATCATGATTTCCTTGATAGAGGCTTGATGATAACAAGGGAGCTACTGAACCAAGGGTGCCTAGTGGCTAAGTTGAAATCATCACGTCGAAAGCTTTACGATCATCACCATGACCTGGTTAACCGTTACGGAATATATGAGTGACAATACTCCATTTGCCAATTCCCGACTTGACTCTAAAATTATACACTTTTAACATTTTTATTATTTGAGTTATTTCCCTTACAGAGGACACAGGTGTCAATTTCGTGCAATATTCAACCAAAATAACATAAATTTTTCTCATACTCTGTATAAAATGTAAATGTTGTAACAACTGGTGAATTTTTTATTTGCTATAAAGTTAACTTCTATTATTTTACAAGGTTCAATTATCTATAAATTTTATGAAAATTATACTCAAATTCTTAATCCTTTCAGTTGCGCTTGCATTGACCGAGAACCGGTTTGTCCTCTATAAGGGAAATAACTCAAATAATAAAAAGCTAAAAGTGTATAATTTTAGAATCAAGTCGGGAATTGGCAAATGGCATATTGACCACAGATATGTTCAGTTTGTCGTCATCACAATCCGGTCCTTTTCCTCATTTATGACGTATCTTCGGGTTTGTAACAAGAATAATAGACCGGGTGCCACATGTGGAGCTGGAACTACTTACCCTTCCGGAGCACCCTAGTTCACCCCCAGGTTTTGAGAGGGGTTCGCGTTGCTCAATCTTTTGCTTTCTGTGTTATGTTTTGTAGATTATTGTTTGTCTTTTAGTGCTTTTTTTTTCTTTTTGGCCATTGATATTGCATCTCCTTCTACGATTTACAGCATCTGGTTACCTATTTGGTATCTTCAAACTTTTCCTCCTAGTAGTTAAGATGTCATCTCTTCAAAACTGTTACCGTCGACACCATGACTTGACAGAATATCTTTGTCACAAATGACCATGGTTATGTTCCGTTTTTCGTAATTCCTCATTCATGACTGTCCACCGGGTTTGCAACACGACGACGGGTGCCACATATGAAGCATGCACTGTCTACCAATTCACTCCCCGGTTTTAGTGGGGTTCGTAATGATCGAGCTTTAGTTTTCCATGTGATATTTTGTACATCATTGTTTAGCTTTTTACTTTTGGTCATTGTGTTGTCTGTCCTTCTTCTACTGGTCATTGTGTTGTCTGTCCTTCTTCTACTGGTCATTGTGTTGTCTGTCCTTCTTCTTTTGGTCATTGTGTTGTCTGTTCTTCTTCTTTTGGTCATTGTGTTGTCTGTTCTTCTTCTTTTGGTCATTGTGTTGTCTGTTCTTCTTCTTTTGGTCATTGTGTTGTCTGTCCTTCTTCTATTTACGACGTCTGATTACCCCTTTGGTATCTTTAAACATTTTTTATAATAATAATTAAGTTTCTTCTTACATTTATGATTTCTTGAATATGATATGAAGATTACAGACTATAGATGTGCCTTATATATTTTTTCAGATCCATACACCAATGTTAAGGCTATTCCTGGATGTCCACTACTCGCTTCACCAAGTACTCCTGGTAAGTGTAACCTACCTCTGTAAGTGTAACTTTCCATTGTAAGGGTGGCTCTTATCACAAAAAGGAATAGAGCAGGACCCGTTTGATATACATGTTTAATATTTACCCAGAGTTGTTTGCACAACTTCGTTGACTCCTGACATTTATACGTTTTTATACGAGTTATTTCCCTTTAATGAGTGCAAACGATTCCCCTTTTGTGTAAAGTTCAATAAAAAAATATATATATTTTTCCATAGTTTGTACTCAAATTTAATGCTGTAACAACTTGTGTATTAAATGATCCTTTGATAATTAACATTATTCAAATATATACAAATTATAGTCAAATTTGTTGTCCTATCCGTTGCTCTTACATGTGAACAGGTACCATTTTGACTGTCATAAGGGAAATAACTCTAAACGTCGAAACATAGTTTTAGAAGTGAAAATAGTCTACAAATTTACATATTGAACAGCAAGTGTCCACACCTGCAGCTAAACATAGGTTTTACAATAATTTCTCCAATCTAATGTTTGTATATTTCTGAAATTCTACTAATTTCAATTAATTTATGTCACATCTGAGATGCTTATCAGTTTGATTGTGATACCCACGGGAATCACATCTTATAATCCAGCGGGAAGCAACTATCATCCAGAACATCTGTTATCAATTAAGACTTTTAACTATTTATGTAGTTTGCTATGGTAGAACATTTTGATTGTACGATTTAATAAAACATTATTTATTATCCCGACGAATATTTCAATATGGTGATTATGGCATGTCCTGTATATTACATATGTATGTCACAGTTCAACACTTGCTTCGTGTCTTCAGAGATTAGAACTTGTGTCTTGGCTTCGTGCATTATATGTTCACCATTGTAAGAAAAATTTGAAGATACATGTACCAAGGGGATAATCAGAAACCTTAAATCTAAGAAGCCCAGACAATGGAATAGACAAAAGACAAAACGTTACACAGAAAACTAAACATCGAGCTCTGAATGTCAGTATACATTGGTTTAATGTCAGTATACATTGGTTTAATGTCAGTATACATTGGTTTAATGTCAGTATACATTGGTTTAGCAGAATGTATGAATGAATCTTTAAAATCAAAATGTTTCAAAACGAACAAACTAGTGAGTGAGTGAGTGAGTGAGTGAGGGAGGGAGGGAGTGAGTGAGTGAGTGAGTGAGTGAGTGAGTAATTTTCAACCATATTATGTAGAATACAAGTTACCTTACGTGTCGCTCCACTCGGACACGTTATCCTTATTCAGAGCCAGCCAGTCTTTGCTCTTACTCCTTAATGCTGCATGTTTGGCGAAGAAGCAGCAAATACCAATTTTATAGTCTTTGGTTTGGCACGACCGGGGCTCGAACCCACAATATATAACACTCGAGGTGAGCACGCTAACAATTACACCATATATGCGATTCTAAAGAATCTAATGCTTTTTTGAAATCTACAAAGAACAATATTATGTGTGCATAATTCATTATATATTTTATATGACCTAAATCAAGCCCAATAAATTTTATTGTTTAAGATATTATTCAAGCATTGCCAGCACATAGCGGAGCGCTTTATGAAAAGCCTAAGATGTTCCAAAACCAGGTTATGCCAGTATAACCTGTTCAAAAATTGAACACATTCCTTATGATTTAATTTTTACAACAAAATTTAATAATTCTTCGTTTTTTATTGCGGTTATTTCATGGACTGTGTGAATTTGTCGTTGGCGAATGAATATGTTGGAAACGTCACAATACCAAACCAGGTTATCAAGTATAACCAACGTTGCTCCAGGCGAATTAGCTAATCAGATTGCAGTATTCACTTTAAATTGAATTATGTTCAAAAATACTTTCAAATGCAGGGTCGGTCGAAAACTATCCAATAGTAATGAGTTCCTTTTTTTTATTAAAGCTAATATACTATGTTGTGAATATGTCAACAGGTTTTCTTTATAGTTTTTATTATAATTCTTAATAAGACAATGTTTTACTTCATTATGACATTTTACTTTTTGTTATTTCACCGTCACAAATAGATTTGTCTTCTTCGCTTAATGGTTTTTTTTTCTAGTTTGGTTTCAAATATATAATGGGGAAGAAAGGGAGAGAAGTTTGAACATACCAAAGGTTTATTTGAGGAGTATAATAGTTTATAAAAAGTTTAAATTAATTGTTATACATGTATGTCATGTTGTTTTTTTTTTTTTTTTTTTTTTTTTTTTTTTAACTTATTTATTTATTTTCAAATTGTCTTGTTTTCCAGCCGAAGGTAGTATGAATGATTTTGCTCACCTTGTTTTACCCATTGTTACCTTGTACTTTGTATGCCTCCTCTGTTTTGTTACTATAAATCTTGTCAAGTTCTAAATCTAAATAATTAATATTGTTTTTTTGTTTTTTTCATTTACATTTGTCATATGTACCTTGATATGTTGTTAATATGTTATCGATCACTATATGACGAATTGTGTACCCTTTACTTATATAACTTGTAATAATTTCGGGGTTTTGAAGATGAATTGGTTTTTTCATCAATTGATATCGGTGTTTGAAAGATATGTTTGTGTGTGATTGTCTACACTTTAATTATTAGTACTTAGTCAATGACAAGAAGCTATCGGCAACAAACACAACGCAGTATTATACAATAAAAACATAGATTTAGTGAGCATGACGCATATTTGTAATAACCTTCATTAGATATACTCAGAATCAAAAGAGTGGCAACCCAAGTAATTGAAAAGGTCTTTGTGAGTACGAACACGCTCACCAGGGGCGGATCCAGGATTTCAAATTAGGGGGGACGCACTTTAAAAAAATCACGCCGAGCGGAGGGAGGCGCGAAAATTGTTGGGGTATTTCGTGTGAAAAATCACGATTTTACACCAAAAAATTCATATTTTTTCCAATTTTAGGGGGGAGCGCGCCCCCCTTGAATCCGTCCCTGGACACAAATTACAATAGAACAAGTGTCTACTAGTATTTGTTCTCACTCCCTTTTCATTTCGTCTTATTCAACATATATATTTACATTGCTGAACGCTGTATAATAAAATTGGACAAGTTAGTTGTAAAAATACAGTGGAATATTTTTGCTATTGTTACAGTGACACATGATCAGTGCATCCAATAAAACAGAGGATGTCCGATTGTCAAATTTCACGATACATGTGTTTAGAGGATTATTTGTAAAAAGGGGGGAAATCGTCAAAAATGGCAAATTAAACTAAAATTAAATCTATATAAAACATCTGATTTTCATTTTATTGCATGCTAATTGTGAATATTATACCAAAATAATTATCACACATCATTTTACTATAATACATGATGTACATCACAAAAAGAACAAAGCAATCATGTCAATTTCTTCAAGCATGTACATTTCTTCAATCATGTCAATTTCTTCAAGCATGTACATTTCTTCAATCAGTAAATGTTATGAAGGGTAAAGTTGTGTAATTAGACAATATAGGTATGATGTCTTTTTATATGAGATTTATTTGAATGAGGTTAAGAAACAGGGGTACTGCGAGGCTCTGCCGAGCAGTCTCCCTGTTTCTTGTCGAATACAAATAAATCTCATATAAAAAAGACACCATACCTATATTGTTTTTATACTGCAATACTATATTTTTTTCTCACTGTTTTCTATTTAAAAAAAAAATTAAAATTCGTATTCCCCGTCATGGGCTCCATTTAAAAATGCTTTATACAGGACATTGTCCACTATAACGCAAAAGTTCCAAAAAGGGGCGTGGCCTAAATGCTTTATACAGGACATTGTCCAGTATAAAGCAAAAGTAAAGTTTATACGACCCCCTTTGTCAATGCTGTAAAGTTACCAATTGCAGTATAATGATTTTTAAATACTTACACTTCTAATCTTCAATTGTTACACGGGTCGATAAAGCACACATCGACCATTAGGTGACATCATAAATTAATTTATATATATTGAATAAGATAATGACATAATAATTGTGCTTTTGTAACAGTTGATAAAAAAATTTATTTAAAAAAAAGAAAATTTAATTGCCCTAAGTGAAAATTAACCCCAAAAAATACCCCAAAAAATTGTCCTAAGTGGAAATGAACAAAATGAAAATAATAATTGTGTTTTCTTTTTACAGAGGATAATACTTTAATCATAGTTATCGTTGCTGTATTTGCTGTCTTAGCAGGAATAGGCCTTACCATTCTACTTGCTTTATTGGTTGAACGGAAACTGTAAGTCAAAAACATATTAATATCAACTGTGTAGTTTTTAATATGTCGTTTAAATAAAACATCATTAACAAACTATTGAGGATACCAAAGGGATAATCAGAAGCTGTAAATCAAAAAAAGCAATTGCTAAAATAAAAATGCAAAAAGACAAAAAAAAAATGATCTGCAAAGCACTACATTGAAAACTAAAGAAGAAATGGCTTAATTGTATTGTAAAAGTGTAGAAATGTTGCTCCACTCAGACACATTTGACTAAATCTGAGTCAACAAGTCTTTGTTCTTCATATAATATGTAAGGGTCGAGTTGATTATTTTTAAGAATCTACAAGTTGGAGTATATTCTCGTACATAATACATTGTCATACTACAACAGTGTTTTCATTTTATATTTTTACCTTTTTAATGTTCAGAAAGCTAAATAAGCCACAATTAACAAAAAATAAACAACAAAATTTTATCGGCATCCGTGCTTTTGATTCTCTTTTATATATAGATATTTCAAGGTCTTTCAAGTGTCCCAAATGTTCACCTGTGGTCTGTCTAATTTGCATTATTTGCGGTCGGTTCGTTAGTTGTTTTTGTATTGCGAGAATACATTTTAAAAGTTCACATACTCGTCAGTTCTGAACATAAAAGTTCACATACTCGTCAGTTCTGAACATAAATTATGCCACATCTTAAATACTTGTATCGTGTTTTGTACACATTATTGATCAATTGCTTTTTTAAACAAATTGTTGATATTTTTTTAGTAAAGCTTACTATCAAGAGTCATATATACTAATTATAGAGTATAGCAGTGTGGTCACCTTAACCGGGTGGTTAGATGGAAGTTTTCAAAGTCAAAGTAGACTAGTAAAAGCCCAGCAGTGGTTCGATACCCGAAAGTCCCAAAATATGTATATCACGATTTTAAGCCTAAAACAGTAAAAGGTTAAAGTTCATATATTCAAGAACAAAAGAATAAACTGTAGATTCTTAAAAATAATCCACTGTTCGAACAATAGTGTGACGTCTGAGAAATGTATTATTGCTGGAGAAGCCACATACTAATTTTATAGTTTTTCTTTTTGAATCGACCATTGATCGAATCAACGATTTAACGCGCTTCAGACAAGCATACCGATGTGGTTTGGTTGAAAGCGTATCACATTTCTGGCAATATTAAGTAAAATGTAAACATAGATATTATAATACGTCATGTACGAAAAAGTCACTTGTCGATTTTACAATAATAGATTGACGTCGACAAATATTCTCACTCAATAATATTTCATAATCACACATAGGACTAACCTGTAATGTAATTTTGCTCTGAGATATTTTTATTTTCTACAAATGTATTATTAATTGTATATTTTCTTACTTTATCGGGGCCCGGGTGGCTCAATGAGTTAGGTAGTTGGATTACCTAACAACTCATACAAGCCTATCACCAATACGACGTGGGTTCGCGTCCGGCTTTGTAAATTACAAAAAAAGGTGTGCTCGACTCGCAGTCGCAAGTGAACAAGTTTATACCAGTTACTTGCCCATGGTTGGTGGTTCTCTCTGGGTATTCAGACTTCTTCCACCACTAAAACTGGTCGCCATGATATAGCTCAAATATTGCTGAAAGTGGCGTTAAACACCAAAAAGCAATCAATCAATCAATCTTACTTCATCCAGTTATACAATAAAATGAAAAGCAAAAAATTACCACACCGTCAGAACAGACAGCAGAGAACAAATCTATACC
>MJUT01003782.1:190044-218003 GCA_002080005.1 Gigantidas platifrons | reverse complement strand
TAAAATAAACAGTGGTGTGGTAAAACTAGTTTTATAGGACAAAACCTCCCCTGCTCCGTACGATTCTATAGTGGAATTTTTTCTCCACAAGTGACAGTTACTTTGAAATATACGATATGTCCAATGTCCCATTTAAAACTAGTTTAGCTCCACCACCTTTTATCGAAGTGCCTGTATCAAGTCAGGAAAGTGAGTGGTCATATATTTGTTTGTTAGGGGTATCAATTTTGCCTCTTTATACGATTTTGATATTTCATTTTCATTTTATTAACAGTTTGATACTAATAAAATATATGTGTGTGAAAAATATGTGTTTCTGGTGTGTTGTTATGACAATACTATTGTTATTTAATGTATTGTCACTGAATCTTGGTATTCAACGTGTTCAATATAAGTAAATAGTGAAATACAGCATATTATGCATAAGTTAATAATGATGAAAATGTATTGGTTAATATAATTACCCTTCCCTTTCACTTCCGGTAACATTTGTAAGCTATATTTTTGTTAAACGTGTTGAAATGATTATTTTACAGACGAGGTAATCCTGCAAAAAACCAGGTTAGTCATGCTGTTCGTCAGTACGATAACAAGGCTAGACGAGGAACCAGCAAGTCTATATTTGATGCATCCGCCCTAAATGATCCAACGGCACGAGAAATTCCGCAACCAGATGATATGCCCAGCGGAAGCGGGACATCGAATTGTTGAACATTGTAACAAATAGTTTTGTAAATGTAGTATTATGCAAATGATAATTGTATACGTCTTAAAAATAAGTCATGCAACTAATTATTTAATATTTATTGTTTTCTTTTAAACTAGGAAGTAGAAATAACACCAGCAACGGTGAACATAGTTCTTTCGGTGCAAAGCACGTTAGTGATACTTCACAATTAAAAAAATTAAAATACCTAGAATCTAACTGTAAAGTGGTAGACTCAGAGACATAGTCGATATCCCTAACACACATTCATTTACATCACTGCTCACTCTCTTGTATTAGTACTAAACTAATGTATAAAACATCAAAAGATTATGTTAAAAAAGTGTCATGCCTAGGACGCAAAGAGAACCAAATCATTGTCATGTATTATGGTTAAAGATATAGATGTACGTGTCATTTATTCTGCTGATTAAACATCTTTAACTATAGTTTTTGAATTAATTAGTCCATTCATATCGAATAGAATTTAAAATATTCATTTGGGTAAATATGTTCTGACATTTAGACGGCCTCCCATGATATCACAAATGTCATGACTTTGAAAATGTTAGATAAATAGTACATTGTTTGTAGCTTGAATCAAATTACTCTAGCCACTGAATATTTGAATTAATTCATCTTGTTGAACAAAAATAAAATATTATGAATTTTATACATATATTTTCATAAATGTTCACCTCAGATTCCAATAACATGTGTTCTAGTTCATTTAATGTAAATGTTAGTGTTTAACATCAAACACGTGTTCTTGTTTACCAGAAAATAACGAATTGTTCAATGAATCGAACAAATTCAAAGGAATCCCAATTTTTAAAAACCTTATCTGTCTATACTACTGCTGATATTTGTATTGAGGTCTCCTTACATATTTGTATTGAGGTCTCACTTTTCTTGGCTTGGTAAAAACTTGCTTTTTCGTGGATAAGTAGATTTAAGTGACACATATTTCGTAATATGGTACTATCCAAGATATCCGCAAAAATTGGTATACTAATAATTAATTCACAATATTACAAATCACTATATACAATAATTGCACTTAACATACTTTACAATATCAGTGGTGCAAGCATATTACATGAGGGGAAAAACACAGCAAAATTATATCAACGTTTTATTATTATTATTTTTTTTTTTTTATACATTTCATAAGTTGGTGCACTTGATGTTGTGAATAAGAAGTGAAAAACAATGCATTGTACCATATGAAAATAAACATTACAAAAATGTACTTTTTACTTAGCTATGGCCATGCATAATCTTAATAATAGTAATATATTGTAAGATTGTTTTGCTGTCCGCAGCGTACATTGTAAACACCTGAGTGTTACCGAATAACAACTCTACTTCCGTTGTTTAACATACTACATTGTAAACACCTGAGAGTTACCGAATAACAACTCTACTTCCGTTGTTTAACACACTACATTGTAAACACCTGAGTGTTACCGAATAACAACTCTACTTCCGTTCTTTAACATACTAAGTCTAAGGTAAGTATGAAACACAGAATGGTGTCCGTTTTTAGTGATATCCTTTTTCTCTTCATATTTCGTCTTAGATGGTCCTAATCCGTTCTCCCTGTCAGGATATTCACTAACAAGTAAATTTACAATTTGTTCAAGTCGTCTTTGCTTTCTGCAAAATATCCAAGTGTACTACCGTTTAATAAATGTATTTTTATTGAAGGTTGTTCTGTCCGGTCATTTCTTATTGAAAATTACAGTTTCTAAATATTGTAATTATTATTAAAACTAAAGTTATCCTCCCCTATGCATAGGTGACCTTAGTCGATTTTGGTCATGTTTAGACATGTTTTACATGTTACTCCACTCGGACACATTATCCTCATAGCCTCATTCCGAGCCGACCAGTCTTTGCTATATCTCCTTATAGATGCGGGGCTTAGCTGCGAAGCAACATACATCAATTTTATAGTCTTTGGTTTGACTCGTCGGCGGTTCGAACCCATGAGCTACGCACCCGAGGCGATCACGTTAATCATTACACCACTGATGCGCTTCCTTCTTGAATTAACATATTTCATTGGTCAAATATCAGCAATGGTATCCAATGGTATCGGAACAAGTTGTAACAATTATAAACACCCTCTCCCTACAATTTACTATAAAACATATTTTTTTACCTCAACCTTCTAATGTTTCCTTTAATTGGTATTTCACATTTGTCTTGTATATGCACATGTACGTGACAGTTATAGGGTTAGGGCTAGGTTTATGTATGCGACAGGTAGGTGGTTTTCTCCGGGTACTGCGGTTTCATCCGCCAATAAAATTCAACGCCACGATATAACTGAAATATTGTTGAAAATGGCGTTAAACACCATAGATACCCTGTTTCGTAATGTTATTTCATGAATTCTTAACATTCCTAACATTTTATAAAATGTGTATTTTGCAAAAGCAACAATCATTCATGTGGGAAAAAAATAAAACAGTACATTGTATTTATAATTTGGAATGTAAAATTTAACACACGGAAACATCCCAGTAAGTATATTGCTTATCTGTGTTTGGTCCAAAGCTCTGTTGACACCTACTGCCTACCTATCTATTTAGTAAGTAAAATAAAACAACAAGAATCGCTTCTAACACAAATAAACCATCAGTAAGCACTAAATTACTAAAGTAATATAAAATACAAAGCACTATATAATACAAAGCACTAGTGACAACAATAACATACCTATATTTCGGTAAGTAATACACAACACTAAGAACCGTTACTATGGCAGCAATTACCAAGAGCAGCACCAAAGATATAATTATAATTATTATGTCATTCTCACCTGAAATATAAGTAGTTTATAATTAATAATATTCTCAGCGTCATTTTATGTATATCATAGAGATGCCACAGAACCGAAGTAATATAAATGTGACATGTATAAAAATGCTCCATATTCAATAGTTTTCCCCTTTCTCACAACTATTACTGATTTTTACTGTTTATTTAGATTCTTTTTTGGTTTTGAGACGTACCTGATGATATGTATTCCAGAAACGTGTCATGCGCACTAAATTTGATATCTACATTTTTATTATATATTTTTTATTATTATTGTGGTTTCAAGTGTAATACGTTCTGTAACCCATCTGAATATAACTAATCATTATAATGTCCGAAAAATCTTTTCTCCTAACCCGCCACTTTTTTTTAGTAACTCAACTAAGTCAGGAGAGTGAATGTTCATGTATATGTCTATTGGGTGTATAGATGTTTGTCTCTTTTGTTTTCCCTTCTCCGGTTAATGTAAACATATTTTATTAAGTAATTAAATAATACAATACAAGCATGAATATGTACAAATTATTCAGATGAATCATTAATAGGATTGAGTTTGAGTTCCCCTCACGACACTTACTGCTTAAAGATGCTTTTCTATTCTGGTTTTATTGTGATAACCACGATTACTGGTACCGTTTTTTTTTTTTTTTTTTTTTTTTTTTTTTTTTTTTTTTTTTTTACCTTTCAAGTATCCTGGGATCATTAATTGTAGTTCAGCCTCAACTAAATCATATACATAAGAGTTAATTATAGCATTTAAGAAAAAATGATAATTTACCATAACAGCGCCATTAGTAATAAAAGTCTTAAATACCAAAAAGGTTAATCATAGGCCGTAAATTGAAGGAAATGAAATGGTCAAAATTAAAAAGAAAACAATGGTTCTAAAACTAAAGAGCACATTCAAAATCAGTGTGAACCCATGAGCTCCAGAAGGGTATGCGGTTCCTGGTCCAATAGCGGTATTTGTCTTGTTACTCATACATAAAATCCGATGATAGGGCAATAGCTCAAAATCAAATATATTAGCTGACCTAATAACGATTCTATTTTTAGCCGTACAATTTCCTTATCGTAGGACTCGACATTTTCCCCTTTATACAACGATTTACCTCATGACTGCACGACGTCCTCTATTCCTTTGTGTGTCGCATATTTCGTATTACAATAGCTTGTTTATTTGGGGAAAAGCTTATCTTTGTGAATTGATTGTTTAATTTTTGTTTATGCAAAAGTACCCCCTACAGAGTTATTGTCAAAGTGGCCCATACTTCTCGCATTCATGAGAAATTGTATATTTGTAAATCATACGACGACCATGTCCAATATATCTAGGTGAATAAACAGGCCATAAAATATTACCTGATATAAGTTGTGAAAATGCAGTGGCTGAAGATGTTTTATAAAGGATGATTTCCTGATTCGGCCCTTTGGGGTTTTTGCTCACTTTGAATTATTTGGCTTTCCAACCTTTCGATTTTGAGCGTACATGATGAAGGTTATTCCAGAAACGTGTTGTGCGCATTAAGTTTGACAGGCTAATTGTCGCAGCTTATAAGGTTATTGAATGTTCTTAAAGCACAATTTTATCGATTTTCTGTACAATTTGAATGCATTACCTTAATAACAAAAGTAGTTGTGTGTAATAAACCTGTTTCCGGATTCGCACCAAGCGAAAGAGTCCTCGGGGCAAACGCTTTGGGTCCTGTATTCGGAAAAACAAACTTCAATCTTCAATACAGGCTACCTCTTTCAATGTGATGTATCAATTTTGTTTTTAGCTTGCATTGTTTCAGATATGAATAACTTGTTTCATTCCATTATGCCTTGTTTCATTTAGGAGACCGTCGTGGTCGTGACAGTATGGTAGTTAGATTTACAACTACAAACTTGTTTATGCAAGATAAACAATGGAGCCTGAAAATTTGTCCTCTATGGGAAGTTGTCCTTTATTTACAGTTTAAAATTTTTGGCACTATTCATTCATGGGAAAAATAAAGCTGCCTTTCATAGACAGTGACTTGTTATATAGAGGTGTCCTTTAAGGCAGGTTTGACTGTACCTATGCAACCAATGTCTATCACCACTAAAGTTGTAAGTTTGAATCCCGCTGATGGCGAGGTGTACGCCATACCATATTATGTGATAAAATTGTTACTTGCGGCAGGTCTGTGTTTTTCTCCTGGTACTCCGGTTTCTTTCCACCAATAAAACTGACCACGATATAATTGAAATGTTGTTGACAGCCGCGTTAAACAGCATAACTATAACACCCGTGTCACTTAGAAATAACTTGTCTCATTTCATAATGGCTTGCTTCATTTTGGTAATAGCCTATTTTGTTCCCGTTTGATTTTTTTATTTTACAAATGTTGTTTAATCAATTCGATGTTTGTTTGCTTTGTTCATAATTTGTAATATTGGTGGTTTCCTTGTTCCATGGTTATTCATCAAATTAAGTTAATGAAAGACTAATTACAAAATTTATGTTGAATCTCACACTTGATGTAATGAACTTTGTGGAAATAAGATTTAAAATGATCAACTAAAAATAGTCTACTAACTTTTATCTGTTACAGCTGGTACCATTGTAGATTCTTCTGTAGAATTTGTCACATCATCAGTGGTAGTTTCAACCGTTGTCGACATAATTGTTGTTGACGTAGTTGTTGTCGTCATAGTTGTTGTCGACGTAGTTGTTGTCGTCATAGTTGTTGTCGATGTAGTTGTTGTCGTCGTTATTTCTGGACAAGTATTGACCTCAAATGCAGCAATATTAGGATCTTAGCAAAAGAAAAAGAAAAATGGGGAGTCTCTCATGTTCATTTACATCTATTTTCTTGATAGAGGG
This sequence comes from Gigantidas platifrons, assembly GCA_002080005.1. Classification (NCBI taxonomy): domain Eukaryota; kingdom Metazoa; phylum Mollusca; class Bivalvia; order Mytilida; family Modiolidae; genus Gigantidas; species Gigantidas platifrons. The sequence goes on along the minus strand of MJUT01003782.1, from coordinate 211,617 downwards.
TTGCTGCTAACAAGGAAGCTACTGAATCAAGTGTCCCTATTGGTTAAGTTGAAGTTATCACTTCGAAAGATTTACGGTCGCCACCATGACTTGGTTTACCGTTATGGAATATCTTAGATGACCACGGATATGTTCCACTTGTCGTAAACACTTCCCGGTCCTTTCCTCATTCATGACTTATCACCGGGTTTATAACTAGATTAACAAGACGAGTGTCACTAGAGGAGCAGGAACTGCTTACCCTTCCGGAGCACACGAGTTTAACTCCTGTTTTTAGTGGGGTTCGTGTTACTCGATCTTTTTTGTGTATGTTTTGTAGATTGTTGTTTGTCCTTTTGTCCTTTTACTTTTGACCATTGTGTTGTCTGTCCTTCAATTTACGAATTCTGATTAACCTTTAGGTATCTTCAAACTCTTCTTATAGTCTCTGATTTCACCTGATCGGCACTCGAACCTCCGATCTACGGTTCTCGAGGCGACCACACTAACCATTACATCACCGAAGCGATTGAAACGGGTATTGATGACACTTTAAGATTAAATTATACTCATACAAACGCAAATACCAAACTCAAATAAGACATTCTAGTATGGGGTTCCTTGTAAAAAAAAGAACAAAACAGTACAATGTAAAATGAAAGGGAAAACATAACATATTTAGTAATGACGTAATTAATCCTCGAAAAATAGTGTATTGATTTGGTACATGAATAAATTAAGATGTGTGTTACAATGGTGACATCACCTTTCAGTTGAAATGGTATTCCAGACCGAGGCTGAAGTTTTATTGTAATCACTGACTTACAATCTACACTCCAATAGCAACGATAAACACCGACTCAAATAAGCTAGAAAAATGTATTTGTGTTTGGGTCCATATAACTAGTTGAAAGCCGCCACTTTTTATTGAAGTGCCTGTACCAAGCCAGGAAAGTCAGCGGTCATGTATACGTGTGTTAGGGGTCAGAGGTCATGTATATGTTTGTAAGGTGTATCGATTTGTCCTCTTTCTACGATTTTTCTTTATTGAATCTTAGAACTGTTCCGACAGTGTAGTATTTTTTTCTTCATTTTATTCAATTATATTTAGCAAACATCCTCGAAATTTGTAAAAATCAGATCAATATTTCTTAATTTGCTGCATGAATTATAACGTTGTCATTTTTTTTTTAATCTATTTTTTTCATATCTGTTATAATATTGTAGGGGATGTCATTTAAGGTGGAATTCGAATTTCATTGATACTTACCTAATCTTACAGTAACATTAGAAATATAATTACATAAATACGAAAATTCTTCTATATAAAATCTATGCTCATTATTGTTATTGGCAATCAATGACAACTCTTCATTCTTTGTAGAGTCTAAAACGAAATCCCCAACTCCCACTGCATATGTTGTACCATCGAAGTCATCTAGAGCGAACAGCGTTTTTTGTATTGACTCTGATTGCCCGTACATAATAATAACAAGATCAGAAGAATCAGCATTGGTCCTTTGTCCTCCCTCATCACTATATATTTTATCTACCACATGTTTAAGTGCAATATGAGTATTCCTTTTGCCCGATAACATTACAGACTTCAAATCACTTATAGCATTAAGTACACTAGTTTTATCACTATAATCGTCAAGGTCGAAATGTGTCATAGGATCTGTGTTAAACGTTACCATGGAAACCATCGTATTGTTCGGTCCTATGTTTAATCTGCTTGTTATGTTGTATACAAAGTCTATAACCTGCTCAAACTGTGTTTGTGATATATCGCCTGTTGTATCAATTAGGAAAGTGAGATCTTAAAAGAAAAAATGGCATAATTAATGTTTTATAATTAAGGTATATACGACAACCATTATAATACATCACCATGTTATTTATCGTCATAATGTCGATTTTGTTATGAATTTGGATTTTGGAACTGTTCCGACAGTGTTGGATTTTTTTTTTACATTTTATTTCATTTTATTTCATATATATTTATTTCATGTTGTTTTTAGTTTAGTTTAAACATATTTTTATTTGCTAAATATAACAAATAGGAATCGGACACAAGTTTTTCCAACTTATGAAGTCTTCTCCCGAATACAATAATTTACAATATGGATTAGCATGCGCAATGAAAGGATATAATATGTATATAATAGCATAGAGTTAAATAAACAAAGAATGATTATATACAAAAACATAGGTTTAGACAATATACGGAAAAAAAAGAAAAAAAAGAAAAGAGAATAAATACTTTTGGAGATGTGTGTTGGTTCTTTAGATCATTTAGACAATTGTAAATCTTTTGGAGTCTTTAATATATTTAAAAGCATGTTTAAAAATAGTTGTATTTTCTTGATATGTTAGGAGATCACTTCCTTTTGCCAGTAGATTTACATCATAATTACACCTCATATAAGAATGCTGGATTCTGATTGGTTAATAGCCGTGATATTTTTTTTACAAATTCAGGCCTTGCATTGTGAGTTTGTTGAAATTTTACTTCATGTAGGTGTATTTGCATAAGATTTAACTTTTTTTCATGGTATTTGCAAAATCGCATTTGCCGTTTTTACCCTTCACCGAGACGCTTGTAACACAAAAAACGTTATCACTTGTGCGTTTTATGTAACATCATTCGGTAGGATTAAACAGATACATCATGTTAGGTCCTGAAAACGACTAACAAAATGTATTATTTATTTAGCCAGTGTTCTAAATAATATTCGGTGTAATTAAACAGATATATCATGTTTGGGAGGGGTATTTGCGAAAAATACCAGTCTTGAGACAAAATTCCCCTCGCCATTCGGCTCGGGAATTTGTTCTTCTCTCGACTGGTATTTTTCGCAAATACCCCTCCCAAACATGATATATCTGTATAATATTAATGTTACACCGAATATTATTTAGAACACTGGCTAAATAAATAATACATTTTGTTAGTCGTTTTCAGGACCTAACATGATGTATCTGTTTAATCCTACCGAATGATGTTACATAAAACGCACAATTNACAATCAAAAGAGAAATGGTGAGAATTTTCACATGGTGCGCCACAGTTACAGGAAGCATTTGATAAAATTTTAACTTTACATAAATCGTAATTCAAGAAGGATGCATTGCAGCGAAGCTGTGTTAGAATTATATTTAGTTTTCTAGGACCATAAGAATAGTGTCTCGGAATTGGCACTGAGATTGAACTGCGGATTGCCTTTTTAAATTTAGATAATGTGTCAAGATTACGCACTGAAAGATTAAGGCTATTCCCTTTCTGTAGCCGAGACGAAAGAATCTCTAGTTAAAGATAGTCTACAGAATGGAACAATAATATCGTTGCCATTTCGAAGGGGATAAATAGTCGTACTTTGGATTGTTGGGGAAATAAGATCGAGTAAATAAGAGTGTGTGCTACCGTTTTGGATATTATATAATAATTGGAGCTTTCTCCTCGTTCTTCTTTCTTCCAATCTCTCCCAGCCAGTTTCTCTATATAAATATTCTGTGTTGGTAAAGATTGGAAGTCCGGTGATAATTCTAGCTGCCTCCAACTGTAGCCTCTCCAATTTGCACGAATTAAAGACACCACAGTTGTAGGTGTCCCAGACCTCACATGCATACTCAAATATTGGTCGAATGTAAATTAAGTATAATTTCTCTAAATTTTGTCTATTTAATTTATATTTCAATTTACGCAAAACACATATGTGTTTAGAGACACTTTTTATTAAATTTTCTACATGTTTATTCTATTTTGCTTCCTCGCTAAATGTTATCCCCAAATGTTTATGATGTAAGTGGAATTAATTTTCCATCAAAATAAAAATAAAAATTTGTTGAGTTTTCTACATTTTTAAAAAGCATGATTTCAGTTTTGTCTGGGTTGAAAGACATCAACCATCTCATTGACCAGTCACCAAGTTCATGTAGATCATGATTTATGACATATGCTATTTGATCTTCATCTTGGCTTGCATAGCCAAGGGAAGTGTCATCAGCAAACAAACGGCTTAAGGAAAGAAGCTTATCACCAATATCATTGATGTAAACCAGAAATAACAGAGGCCAAGAACAGACCCTTGGGGGACCCCAGCAGACACAGACACATATGAGGACGACGAATCTCTGTTTACTACTTTTTTATGTCTACAATATAAATAATTTTCAAACCATTTTAGTAAATTCCCTTTTACTCCATAACAATTCATTTCATGTATCAAACCTTTGTGCCAAACTTTATCGAAAGCCTTTGAGAAATCACAGAAAACGAAGCAACATAGTTCTTTTTTTTCAAGAGAGTTTAAGTTAGTATTATATAGTTCTATTAATTGGTGGACTGAGGAATGCTTAGGCAAAAAACCAGATTGGTACTGGTAGATAAGTTTGTTTTGTATTAAATGGTTATATACGTGTTTGTATATAATCCTTTCCATTACTTTTCCGACACAGCTAATCAGTGATATTGGGCGGTAATTAGAAGGTAAAGAAGTATCACCTTTTTTAAAAATCGCTGTGACATGTACATTTTCCCAACTAGAGGGATATTTACACTGACGGAGAGTTTTGTTAAAAAATAATTTGTAGTGGGATATGGCTATCTTTTTATCTTTTCAGGGGAAATTTTTAACATTTTGTGACTAATTTTGTCGGGTCCAGAAGCTTTGTATGGATCAATAATTTTTAAAATATCTACAATTTTACTTATGGTTACAAAAATTTCATTTATTACATTATTGGTGTTTATATCAAAGTCTGGAAGAGGCACGTTCTCCTCCTCCAACTTCGATATAAGGCTAAAGTATTTATTTAATAAATCACACTTGTCTTCATCTCCATACACAATATCGTCGAAGTTTTCATCATTTATAGAGTTTCTAAGAGGAGGAATACAGTTGCTACCCTTATTTGATTTGATAAGCATTTTCATAATTTTCCAGTATGTTTTTGGATTGGACGAGTTTTCTAAAAGAATGTGATCTAAATTATTTTCAAAATTTTCTTTTGCAATTTTTTTCATGTTATTTACTTTATTTCTCTGTTTTTTATATAGTTTAATATCCTTTTCCCTGTGAAATGTCAAAACAGTTTTTTCTAAATCGGTCCCTTATGCGAATTTCTTTTCGTATTTCGTTGTTAAACCACGGCCTATCATTATTCCGAATAGTTATTATTTTTGTCGGGATACATTCCTGTGCTATTTTTAGGAAACACTGTAAATTTTTCGCACATTTCATCAACGTCATTGAAGTGGTCAAGTTTTTCATTCCAGTTAATTTCATTTAATTTTTCTTCAAACTTTTCGTAATTAATTTTTTGATACTGCCAAATTTCTCTTTCATGTTGTTTTACTTATAATGTTCCAGGAAACTGTCTGGGGTACTTTTATACAAGTTTATTTTTCCACTAGTTCATTTGACTATGCACAATTCTAAGATTCTTAGTTATATCATGTTATATGCTGCGTTCACACGTAATTCGAATTCGAGTCGCATTATCGGATGCGAATTAGTTTAATGCGTATTCGAAACGCATTCTTGTCCGAAAGTAATTTTTAATGCGAATTGCAACGTGCGCATCAAATCGAATTAACGAAAACGTATTCTTGAAGCGAATTGGATAATGCGAATTAGCCGATTCGAATTCGATGCGCATTAAAAAAAAATTACGTGTGAACGCGATTAGCGTATTCGATTCGCATTAGATGCAAATTTAATTCGCATTAAATGTACCTGTGAATGCATCATAAAGTGTTTAAGTTTCTTAGCACTGGCTAGTCATCTTGAGCTATTTTTTGATGAGATCACTTAGTAAAACTAAGATTCTCCTCCCTCAGACATTCGTTTCTTTTGGCCATTACATTGTTTGTTCTTCTTTGATGTACGGCTTCTGATTACCACTTTGATATCTTAGATTTACGGCTTCTGATTACCACTTTGATATCTTAGATTTACGGCTTCTGATTACCACTTTGGTATCTTCTATTTACGGCTTCTGATTACCACTTTGATATCTTAGATTTACGGCTTCTGATTACCACTTTGGTACCTTAGATTTACGGCTTCTGATTACCACTTTGATATCTTAGATTTACGGCTTCTGATTACCACTTTGATATCTTTTTAAGTTTCTTAGCACTGGCTAGTCATCTTGAGCTATTTTTTGATGAGATCACTTAGTAAAACTAAGATTCTCCTCCCTCAGGCATTCGTTTCTTTTGGCCATTACATTGTTTGTTCTTCTTTGATGTACGGCTTCTGATTACCACTTTGATATCTTAGATTTATGGCTTCTGATTACCACTTTGATATCTTAGATTTATGGCTTCTGATTACCACTTTGATATCTTAGATTTACGGCTTCTGATTACCACTTTGGTATCTTAGATTTACGGCTTCTGATTACCACTTTGGTATCTTAGATTTACGGCTTCTGATTACTACTTTGGTATCTTAGATTTACGGCTTCTGATTACCACTTTGATATCTTCTTAAGTTTCTTAGCACTGGCTAGTCATCTTGAGCTATTTTTTGATGAGATCACTTAGTAAAACTAAGATTCTCCTCCCTCAGGCATTCGTTTCTTTTGGCCATTACATTGTTTGTTCTTCTTTGATGTACGGCTTCTGATTACCACTTTGATATCTTAGATTTATGGCTTCTGATTACCACTTTGATATCTTAGATTTACGGCTTCTGATTACCACTTTGGTATCTTAGATTTACGGCTTCTGATTACCACTTTGGTATCTTAGATTTACGGCTTCTGATTACTACTTTGGTATCTTAGATTTACGGCTTCTGTTTACCACTTTGGTATCTTCAAAACTTCTCTTAACGTGATATTGGAAATAAATAAATGACACTTACCGTTCTTTCGAGATAAAACGTTATACGGATATAGCCCTGCCACCAGGAGTATAACAGATAAAACAGTCATCAATGGGCCCATTAGTTACCATTCTTCATTAATGGTCCCATTAGTTACCATTCTTCATTAATCATTACCAAACTCCATAATTTGTAATCGTTTCTTCGTAACTTTATGTAAACAACGTGTGTTTTTGGTAGACGTGAAGCAGACAGTGCACATGCGTATTTCCTGTTATGTCTGTATATCTGAATTATTTATTCTCATGTTACCTTTGTTTTCTAAACATTAAAACAATAACAAGTATCTTAAAAAAAAATTCCGAATTCAATGTTCCTTTGATCTTTCCTGCTAAACTTCGTCGTATTTCAATTAACACCTTTCTTAATAATCAAATTTCAAATTTTCGTGCAGTAGAAAACACGATATACAGCGTATATAAAGAGTGAAGTGATTGACACTCGACGTTTTGACTTTGAAACAAAAACCTTTTTAATAAAGCTTGTATTCCCTTATTGTTTTCTTTAAATATGATCAAGCTTTGCTAATTCAATCACTTCAATGAACAATGAACAGTGACTTAGCACAAATAATTATTACATGATAAAAAAAAACTAAAACTATGGAAATTGTTATAGAGACAAACATCAGCCATTGTTAAACATTTCTATATGTTGATTTTGTTTAAATCTTGTTTGTACCCAACACGCCTTGATTTAATCGTTCGCATATTTTCATTTTTTTTATTTTTTAACTCATAAATCATTGACATAATAAAAGCGTTGTTAATTAGTTTAATATGACAATACCCCCCATTAAGCGACATTGTGAAAAGTTATTCGCACTGTTAAATCACAGAAGACAAAATTACTACTATGTAAATGTAATACAAGAGGTTGTGATTGATTTTGAAAAATGATCGTTAAAACAAAAACCTAAATATAGGTTCATGTCATCTATTGTATCACGACACTTCAATGATGCACACAATAATTACACTGTTGTCATGAAAACATTTCTGCATTGTAGAATAGCGCTTATGTATGAGGATGACTTTTTTTTTAATCGTCAAGTTGAATTTGAATTTTTAAGATCTATGTAGTTAATTGCATAGAAAATTAATTACAAGTAGTCCGAGATTCCTCTGCTGTTCGACGACTTGTTACATCTTGCTGTTGTCGTTGAACGTCAGAGCGCTTGCCATAAGCAAAACAGCGGATTTTCCTCCGCATCTCAACTTTGGCACAATTCCACGTTTTGTGGCTATCAGATTTTATTTTCTATCCAAAACCCTAATACATATCGCTTCACCAATCATTTTTCTATTCATTCATAACCATCTTACCCTCAGCGAGTGGTGCTACACTCCATTACAGCACGTTTTTTCCTTACACCCGATGATTTGGTCATTTCACTGCCATTTTTTTAACGTGATCTCGCGATACTAACTGAAAGATGACAGCAACGCATTACATGATGGGAGCTACTAAATGCAGCGCGCCAAATTAGCATACGTAAACAAACATACAAGACGATATAAAGCGTATTCTGCAGGACAAACAGTTACATCTACAGCTCAAATCAGAGCAGAAGGAAATAATACGCAATATGTTGGATAGAAAAGATTCATTTGACAGGGTTATCCGCGGGCTTCGGAAAGAGCATGTGTTACGTTTCCCCCTATTTTGGACAAGGTCAGATCATATATGCAAATCATCTCCCATGATACATTGCGGTAATCGTAGTTCTCTCGAAGTCACGTGACAAATATTCCAAAATGTCAGTGTTCAAAATGACGAATTCATATGGTCTGTAATGGAGTGTAACACCAATTTCTGAGGGCAAGATGGTTACGAATGAATAGAAAAATTATTGGTGAAGCGATATATATTGGGGTTTTGGATAGAAAATAAAATATGATAGCCACAAAACGTGGAAATGTGCCACAGGTGAGATGCGGAGGAAAATCCGCTGTTTTGCTTAATGGCAAGCGCTCTAACGTCCCACGGCTACAGCAAGTTCTAAATAGGCCGTCGGACGACAGAGGGATCTCGGACTAATTACAAGGCGCTACAGTAGCGCACGTAGTGTAAGTGCTGTAAATTTATAATGGTGCCCTGATATGTGTTGTAGCGCACGTGGTGTGAGTGCTGTAAATTTATAATGGTGCCCTGACATACAACCTATTTAGAATTAAACAAAGCCGATCAGTTGAATTCTAATCCCGCGGGAAACGCAAGTTTTCATCGTTAGAGAAAACCAAAGGGCAATCAAAAATGGACAATTCATAGAAACTGGCAAGAAAACAAAAACTCAATACAATATGTGTTTGATATCACTATACGTAAACAAACACAAATAACGTAAATAAGACAGGAGTCCCCTACAAACAGCTGGAGATAAATACGAAGTCTCCTATGATTTTTGACAAAACAAGCTAGCCCATCACGGTAATGTTCCTCAACTTTCACTAGATGATCTAAAACAAAAGACAATTGTAACTCACTGTGACTCACGCAAGTATATCTTGTTTATAATGTTTTAATGATCTTTACTATTCTGTTCAGAGCCATATTCTATATGTGAACACGGTCTTAGAGAAGAATACACTCAGAAGAACATGAACAACAATAAATGACATGGTACAACGTGTATATTTAGACAATATAGGTATGGTGTCTTTTTATATGAGATTTATTTGGATGAGGCTAAGAAACAGGGGTACTACGAAGCTCTACCGAGCAGTCCCCCTGTTTCGTGCCGAATACAAATAAATCTTATATAAAAAGACATCATACCTATATTGTTTTTATACTGCAATACTATATTTTTTTCTCACTTTTTCTATATAAAAAAAAATTAGAATTCGTATTCCCCGTCATGGGCCCCATTTAAAAAATGCTTTAAACAGGACATTGTCCAGTATAAAGCAAAAGTTTATACGACCCCCTTTATCAATGCTGTAAAGTTACCAATTGCAGTATAATACGTTTTTATGGAAGATACAGGAAGATAATATACTTTTCTGTACACCGTACGTTATCAGTATAAAAAGACATAATGTGGTACATTGACGAAGAGTTGAACTGTGAAGCCGTCAAACACCAGGCACCAAAATATAGCTGAAATTATTAGTGTGTATTATATGAGAAAGGTTTGAAAATACCATACATATGGGTATTCAGATGGACAGACAACATAATGGCCAAGTGACAAAATGTGAAAATGAAAAGACAAACAGTTGTCCACAAGTGTTGAACAACGCGAACCACACAAGAAATCAGGAGTAAAGTTCGACAACTCTTCAAATACAATACAGCTATTCCTTAATGTTTACTATTTCTATATTGATCGTTCCTGATTAAGGTTATTACAGAAACGCGTCGTGCGCAATAAATTAGATATCTACGTTTTTATTTTATTTTTTATAGATCTATAATTACCTGCAAAATGCAAAATAGGAAATGTCAAAATGGTATGAATCATCACTGTGATATATAAATTGATGTTAATTTGTACAATTATAATGATGATGATCAGTTAATAAATAATCCAATGTTTGCTAATTGGACCCTCTAAGAATTTGGGATTACAGAAGCCACAGAAACAACCTCTCTTTTTCTTTTTCGTGACATCTACCAGATTCTTCTACGAAAGAGGCGATTTCTCATTGACAGTATATATTATTCACATCTAGATAGCAATATATCAACCGTTCTCAGTCTTGAATGGACTTCTGAGTACTAAATTATAAAGCCAAAGATTTTTAAAGGATATTTTCTTCTTATCTTTCAAAACGTATTGGAAGATATCAACTTCTTGTTGAAACGTATTCTGTCACTTGCACCCAAATTAACAGAGATGGTATTGACAATTATATTTTGATACAAATTTGACCATTGTATCCTTATTATGTATTTCGATAGCCTTTTCTAACATTTTAATGATGTCTAACGCAATTGTCTCTTTATTGTAGAACATGTATTGTACATATTACATGTACAACTTTTGCGTCACGAAGAAAAAAGAAAAACTATATCATTAAGTTCAAGATTATGACCCAGTGCTCTTTACAACAACGTTACTTACTCAATTATATACGAGGAACGGCATTTTACTTGAATGTGGAAAACACTAGCATGACATAAGAGGGTATGTTTGGACCTATAACGCTAGTTTAATCTCGACACATTTTATTGAAGTGCCAATACCAAACTAGAAGTGAGTATGTTAGAGGTATCGATCGTGCCTCTCTTTCTAACGATATTCCAATTGGATTTTGAAACAGCTCCAATGTTGTGGTATTTTTTTTTCTTATTTGTCAAGAAAAAATAAGTTTGGAAACCATTTTCATTGTCCAAATTGATATACTGAAAATCCGTGCACTAAGTTAATAAATTAGACTGGAATGTAAAAAATACACAAAACTACTTTCAATTTAGCATAGTTTTAATATAGATATTATTGTATTGCATTTCACAGTAAGTCAATCTAAAACAGTTACATGTTCAGGTTCCGTGAACTATTTCCCCCAGACGAAAATTAATTTGATAGCTACGTTTTTATTACATATGAAATAAGTCTTATTTAGATGTATTGATTTGAGTTCACAAAAAAATGTAGAACACACAAAAAACAACACGAACTCTTCAAAAACAGTAAAATGAAATCAGGAACTCCAAACGTTGTATAGAATCTATTTACCATTAATGATATTCGTCGTCAAGTCATACATTCCAAAGCCAGTAAGGTGAAAATAAACAGCCACTTATTTACAATAGAAGCAATTCTACAACTTCCTGAGGCACCGATATTTCGCATTAATTATATTATGAATGAAGACGATTAGAATCATTAAGTAATGTTTAGTTTGTCTTGAGTAACAATCCCGATAACTGTCGTCTGGCAGGTACGTGTCAATAATTCCTTTATTTAATTTTCTGTGTTGTGTTATTTGTGTAATTTTTGTTTGTCTCCGTTCTGTGTTTTGTGCCCATTGTTGTTTGTGTCTCTGGATTGACCATTCATTCTGGATTTCGCCTTCGGTTTTCTCTTATGTATATTTAGATATGTTTCTGCAATCTGGAAAAATATTGAGTGTAACAAGCAATTTAAACACCCTCTTCATATAAAACAAAATATATTAGACAAGAGGTTACGACTGTTAATATCTGTCTTGATGCTAGAACGAACGTATAGTTACAATGATAGATAAATGTTCTTGTCGTAACATGTTCTTATATGTAACGAATGAATTACAATCACGCTGTCATTTTTAGATTAATGACAGAAGAAGTGACACTCCTTTCTCCTGTCATTTTTAGATTAATGACAGAAGAAGTGGCACTCCTTTCTCCTGTCATTTTTAGATTAATGACAGAAGAAGTGGCACTCCTTTCTCCAAGATTTTCATAGACGGACGTTAATGATGTATCTTGAAAGATAGGTTTTGTTGAGTGTATGGTAGTATTAGTATTGTCACGTTTAAATATGTAGCTTTTTTCTCCTAATCCAGTATCTTTATAATCCTTTACAGCCTCTAATACACTTTTCTCTCTCTTCAGCTCTTCTTTCTTTTCTTTGTTCCTAGTAAGATAGTCATTAATACTATAATTAATTTATCTACAGGACATTACCAGCTGTACCAGGGAGGCTTACCACTTTATCATATCTTATTATTATTATTATAAATTGATAAGGCAATAACATTAAGTGGTAAAAAGTATTACTTCAACGTTTCCTCTATTATGTATATAATATGTTAGCTCTTAAATTTTAGAAGGTAAAACAAGGTTATTTCCTCAATCATGACTCATCACCAGATTTAACGACGGGTGCTACCAGTGGAGCAGGAACTGATTACCCTTTCGGTTCACATGCGTTCACCGACGTTTATTAGTGGGACTCGTGTTGCTCAATTCTTAGTTTTCTGCGCAGTATTTTGTTAATTATTGTTTGTATTTTTGTCACTTTCTTTTGGTAATTGCTTTGTCTGTCCTTCTTTAAAATACGGTCTTCTAACTTCAAACTTTTCTTCATGCAAGTTTTGGTTTATTTTTTTATTTACGTGTATTTTTTTTATTTTTTTTTAATATTATAAAAGATTTCATTTAATTCAAAATTATGTAGCCCCGTATCAATAAATAAAAATTAAACAATTTAGAATTCAGTTTTAGATTATTTTAGAAAATGTGACACTTTCTTATTATCATGTATAAAATAAGGAAGTAAAACATTTATATTTTGGGGGCCCGGGTGGCTTGAAATGAGTTATGTCGTTGGATCTAATAACTCATACAATCCTCTCACCAATACGACGTTCATACTGACCGACGCATGAGCGGACGGACGGATGAAATTACATGTGTAACTCTATATTACCCAATCACACTCGAATGACATGAAAAAAAGAATTGTATTCCAGTTATGTGCTCCGTGGTTTACTGATCATTTGCAAGAACATGCTCCGTGTTGAACAGGATCATGCTCCGTGTATTACGGATCCTATTTTTTTTCTACCCATCCTTTAAAAATTGCCAAGCTGACAGCTGAGAAAGAGTAATGTACTGGCCTTAATATGAATGATGTGAGATACATTGATGTTGAAATTGATTGCAAAAAAATAGGGAAAATGACTATCATTTTTATAAAAAAAATCAACTCTTGAAAACTAAAACTCGTTACTTTTCAGTAAATTTTCAAGTTCAAGGATTGATATTTTCATTAATTGTCTCAATTTGAAGTTAGCTTGCACCCACGTGAAGTTTATACATCGTACATTTTTACATCTAACTTGATAATACAAGATTCACCCTCCAAATATTCATAAAATCAGACTTAAAACCTACATCAACAGTTGTTTCTACTGCCGATTGCTCCGTGGATGATGGACTGCTCCGTGGACGACGGATTGGGATACCCGGTGTGATTTCCTTCATGCATACATTTTTAATGATGAGTCAATTTGTTTTCTTTGTGTTTTTGATATGTTTGTGCTGGTACTAACGCTAAAAAGATAGAATTACCCAAACATTGTATGTAAACTCTAGGTTATTACCTTCGTCTGTAGTATCAGTTGTATCATGTCCTATTTCCTACCAAACGACACAACCGTCTACAAGTGAGGCTGAGGTTTCATTATCTAAAAAGGTACATGTCATATATATTGTCTTCACACACATCTTTAATGTCCACATATTTATAAATATAAACATATAACATATATGTGCTGAATTAGATATTTTTCATAACATACACGCATCTGTGGAAACCACATCCAGATAAGTCAAATATGTCATATTTATTTAAGGATTGATCGCAATTTTTGTTCGGTTCATGAGGAAATAACCTCAATCAGGTTGTACACACCGTGTAACCCGCGTAGCAAGGGTGTGTACAACCTGATTGAGGTTATTTCGAATTCAAGAACCGAACAAATAATTTCGATCAATCCTTATAAATTAATTCAAACTTCTTTTTATTATGATATTAAAAAATATATTAATTTTTTCAAAATAAGGCAAATACTCGGAAATAAATTTAAATAACCCCTAAGGTGTCTCATTTAAAGAAAATCAACGGATGACAACGGTACGCGACGCCTTGAGAACGACGTCTAATTTCAGATTCGGTACATGTATATGAAAATAACCTCAACTTTTTAAACCAATCAAAACACCTATAAAATGACATGTGACTCTAAAATTAATTTATATATAATTAAACAAACAAACAAACAAATGCTTTATTTGCCAATCAGTGGCGCCATTACCAGCAGAATAATCACATAATAAATTTATATACAATGATTACAATAATTTGTGTATGATTTGAGACATATGAAACTAAGTAATGTGGCTCATTGTTGGTTCCTGTAGTACATTATTAAATTTAAAGATTAAACCATTTTTCTCGTGTATTGTAGTGCCAACAACGTGATTTATTAGCTAGGACAGCTAAGATTTCAAATGCTACAAGATTTATTGTTGATTCAGGCTAACTTGGCAGGGCGTGGCTATCGGTCGTAGTTCAATTGGAACCTGCATTTTTAATTTAGGGTGAACAGGTAAAATAGTTTATATCTGAATTCACTGATCCATTTAATTGCCGATCCCCATAGATGTCACAGTACGAGAACCTGGTGTTACATATAAATAGTAGATTCGTCCACGGTCATAGTTTGAAGTTCAAACAGGCCGGCCAGGTTACTTTGTAACATCAATACCAACGTGAAACCAACTAAAAACCAGGGGTGAACTCGTGTTCTCTGGAAGGCTAAGAAGTTCATACACTTGTCGTGTTCTCTGGAAGGCTAAGAAGTTCCTACACTTGTCGTGTTCTTCAAAAGCGGTGACAAGTCACGACAGAGGAAATAGGGACGGAATCATCACCACGACAAACGGAACATATCTGTGGTCATCTGTGACACTCAATAAAGTAATATTCATAAACGGTGAACATGTTCGTGATGCATAAATGTACTACGTTTCTGGTTTTCCGTTTTAAATATATAGAATGTATGAAAATTTGTTCGACCCACGTGATACTTAATATACATCGGACGAAATTTTATCGTCTGCTTCTAGATTAGTTTTTTTTCTTAAGGAGAGAGGAATAAATGTTAACGTATACAGATATCTAACTGACACTTTGGCATGACCGATACAAGCAGTGTTTAAATTTTAAATGACATTGCTGTTTACGTCCGCGTCAGGCCAATAAGTTATTTCGGTTAATTTAAAATTCGAAATTTAAATGATATTATACAATTATCGACTTTTTACGAGGTCAATATGTTATATATGGACCTGTTAGGATTATATTGACCGAAGACTTCAATATGTTATATATGGACCTGTTAGGATTATATTGACCGAAGACATCNTTGGCATGACCGATACAAGCAGTGTTTAAATTTTAAATGACATTGCTGTTTACGTCCGCGTCAGGCCAATAAGTTATTTCGGTTAATTTAAAATTCGAAATTTAAATGATATTATACAATTATCGACTTTTTACGAAACATATTGACAGAGTCCTTAATTTTTATATTACATATATAATGTATTACTCGTGTCATTGAAAATAAAATATTAACATAAAATATTTGTTCAACTGTGAAGAAACCAGACGTCTTTTCTATTTTTGAAAAATATTGACGCTATGTTTCTATTTTTAGTAACATAGAGTAAATGCTTAGCATATTTGAGGCATGTTTCTAAATTTAGAAACATGCCTGAAATATGATTCTGAGATAGAAAAATATGCAATATATTCAGGGTACTACTGCACAGTCTCAGCCAATGAAAATAAAGGAAAATACAGACATATGTAATATAACCATATAACAGAAGTCGGATATGTTCTATGCTGGTTGTATTAGTAAATGGTTATGTATTAATACGACCTCCACCGTTGGTATCTAATATTATATATACATATGTACTTTTACTTACAAATGTAGTTACAGGTTTTGATTTGATGTCTTACCTATTTTGGGAACTATTGATGGAAGTATGCCACATAAATTGATAAATCCACCAATATACTCTAAGTAGTACGAATCTGGATCATTGGCTATGCCTTTTAATTCGATATTTGTTGATGTTAAATTAGGTCCTATCTCTATGGCGAATACTTCAGCTCCATAATTAATCCTAAGTTCATTAGCTTTTAATATTGTTTCTGGCGTATCCGTTGATGTACCATCTACAATAACAATAACAGTTTTCGCGGCGTTGTTACGGCCACCTTTGAAAGACAGAAATAGTGTTTTTGTATATGTTAAAGCGTCCATTGTTTTCCTACCGGACACAGGGTTGGACTTTTCAGGAATTGCATCGATAGCTGACAGTAATTCATCTTTTGCATCATAATCGTCCAACTCAAATTCTGCGTTAGTTTCGTCGTCAAATGTAACTATTGCCATCTTGACGTCAGATGAACCGATCGTTAGATAAGTTGTTACGTTATAAATGAATGTCTTTACTAATTCGTGTTCAGAAGCTGTCACCGAACTAGATACGTCGACTAACCATACAACATCTACAAAAGACCGGAAGTAACAACTAGTACAGTAAATCAAATGATTGTTACCTTTATTGATAAATCACAATTCTACCCTAAAAGGGCAGAAGGCATGAACACAACACAATTCAATACAAATATAAGAAATCGTAGCGGTCATGATGTTGTAGTGCTTTCGAATACTTTTTTTTCTTTGTTAAATTGTTATATGGAGTAAAGATGTGTGAGTGTGCTGACATGTTCTACCATAACACTTAAAAAATCTAATTTCATGTGTTGGTTTAATTCAATGCAGATATCATAATCTCATCAAAAGTAACTGTTTCTGGTCGTAATGTGACTGAAAAATCGCTCACTTTGGCGTAAAACAACCATTCATTCCATTTTTAAATGATTTTTTTCTCAAACTTTATGAAACGTTTACAAGTTAAAAAAAAACAGTCGGTGGCTTTCTCCGGGTACTCCGTTTGCTCCACTAATAAAACTGACCTCCACGATATACCTGAAATATTGTTGAAAGTGGCGTTAAACAATATAATCCGAAAAAAAACATACCTTTGTACATGGCCAAGACATTATATACATTTTTTAAGAAATCCCAATATTAGAAACCTTATTCCTGTACTTCTACACATGTTGATGCGTGTTCATAAAGATCAATAACTTCCACAATAGTATTTTTCATAAGTTGTTAATTTTTTGGGCAATTCCCTTAAAATGTCATATTTTATCAACATTCCTAATATATTTGTTTTGACCTCAAGACAGTGTTGAATTTCATGATTATTGCGAGTGTTTTCATTGCTTCAGTACCTCTATTGTAAAACAATGTGAATATGTTCTATATAATTATGTGTCAGAATTGTTAGGGAAATTTAAATTAAAAACAAAAGGGTTACACTATAGCAAATACTTATGTGTGTGTGTGTGTGTAACCGTGTAACTTATGCTTCTATTTATAGTTTTTTCATGACAAGATTTATTTCTCAATGCAACATTCTTCATTACATTTGCAAACATAAAGGTCCAGACGAGCATGTACCACTCGACCGGTACAGTTGCTTTTTATTATTATTATTATTATTATAGATCTTAGCACGTGTTAATATTTGACTCTGTTTATGGTCAAAACTAGAACATGTATTCTTATTCAACCGGTCACTTATGTGAACAGTAGTGACATTTACCCTGTTTATGGTCAAAACCAGAACATGTTTTCTTATTCAACCGGTCACTTATGTGAACAGTAGTGACATTTACTCTGTTTATGGTCAAAACCAGAACATGTTTTCTTATTCAACCGGTCACTTATGTGAACAGTAGTGACATTTACCCTGTTTATGGTCAAAACCAGAACATGTTTTCTTATTCAACCGGTCACTTAAGTGAACAGTAGTGACATTTACCCTGTTTATGGTCAAAACCAGAATATGTTTTCTTATTCAACCGGTCACTTAGGTGAACAGTAGTGACATTTACCCTGTTTATGGTCAAAACCAGAACATATATTCTTATTCAACCGGTCACTTGTGGAATGGTTGTGGAGTGGAACTGACTGAGAAACTTGAAAAACTACGTGAGGTAGCTAGGATAGTTACAGGTTTACCCTCCTATTCAAGTCGAGGTTCTTTATACTTTGAAACGGGGTTGGAGAAATTAGCAGATCGGAACAACAGGAAGAAATGAGCAGATCGGAACAACAGGGAGAAATTAGCAGATCGGAACAACAAGGAGAAATTAGCAGATCGGAACAACAGACGATGTTTATGTTTATTATATATAATATTACCCGTAAAGTTCAGTTCTTAATCAATCAATTACCCATCACCACCCTTGAAAACAAAACTTCAACGCGCCTAAGGTACAATTGATATTTTGATTTTGCAAATTTATCACAAAATGGACTCGGAATGTAATTTAACTGAAAAAATGAAAATAAAAAAAGTAAAACCTTTCTCAACCACCGCCATGATATAACAGAATTTTTATAGAAAGTGATGTTTAAACACCATAACCCTCTTTCTCAAGTCAGATTTTCAAAAAGGGAGAGAATTTAACTTCAGAACAAATTTGCATTCTCGTTACTTAGGATCATATGTAATTTGTCAGTACATAACTTCTTGTCTTTAATATGCCCAGGATGCATGCATGATTACCCATCATTTAACCCAGATCCCAATCTGATTAAAATCTCATCACTATCTTGTCCCCATTTACTGATATGTTGCGGCGATCGTTTATGAAGTATATGTCCTTAAGGAACGACCATTTAATATTCTGATTCCCAATGTTGCTGAAAAAAATATTCTGATTTTGGTGGAGGGAAAAAAAATAATCTGATTCAGAATTTTTGTCATATAACCTAATGTTATTATCTGGAAAAAAATTTCCCGCTTTGCGCGACTAAAAAAATTAATATTCTAACTCTCGTGTTGTCCGAAAAAAAAATTCTGAACGAAAAAAAAAACCATAGCCCTCCCCCCTCCTGCAAGTTAAATGGTCGCTCCCTTACGTCGTCTGCCATATGAGCAAATAAAAGCTGCGAAAAAAGCACGGTTAGTATTTAGGGATTATGGTTATGGTATTTAATACCACTTTTAGTAATATTTCAGCTAAATCGTAGCGGTCAGTTTTATTGGTGCAAGTCACTGACAAGCGTTATCACATTATGTTGTGAAACCATGTCAGTGACGTGGCCAGGCACGAAAGGAAGTATATGCTTTAGAGACAATAAGTTCGGCCGGGAGTCTGGGGGCAGATCATGGCCCCCACTTGGTCCAGGCCATAGCCCTGATAGGGGTTCAGGGCGTGAAACCCCCGGCCGAAAACGACCATGAGCATTTTGAAACCTCATTACGCTGATATGTTCTGCAAAGGAATTTAGAAGACTGTACAGTATGACAGCAGTTTGGGAGACACATAATTATTACTTACGATATAAGCATAGAAAAATAAGAAGTCATTTGTACTTTAATGGAAGTACTCTTATAGTTTGTTGATTTGCTCTACCAAAATGATGTGGATGCTCAAGCATACTTATACATGTAAGCTACGCCACTGAATGTAGAAGTTTGTTGTTAATAAAACAAATGCATCCCAGGTTGTGAGGCTTTATTCTTGCAAATATAGAATGTCTTAAAATCAACAACGATAGATGAGTAAAGTAACCCTGAAAATACATGTTAAAATAACATAAATATCAGTACAAAGAAACATGAAGAAAGATAACTCTTATTTATTCGATACGTACTGCTGCATTGCGAGTGTATATAAAAATATAATCTGAGTTGTTTTGTTTGTTTGTACGTGTATGTATACATTTCATAAAAAAATACTCTGTTATCAAAAATATACAGATTTGTGTAAAGCTTGACAGCTACGCGATAAAAAAAAATAGTTAACAATAATAATACAAGCAATAAAGCAGATTATAAATAAGCATTATGGTATGCAAATAAACATTAACCTAAGCAAATAATAAAAACACAAATAATATACAATTCTATGCTTACCTCACATGGGTGCAAAGGGGAGTTAGGGGTTGTAGTGTTTAATGCCACTTTAAACAACGTTTCAGTCATATCGTGGAGGCTAGTTTTATTGGTGGAGGAATCCGGAGTACCCCGCGGAGAAAACATTCGACCTGTCAAGTCACTGACAAACTTTAGGTCCTCAATGATTTTATTAATTAGATCTACATGTATATGTTGTACTAATTCTGGACACAACCTGAAGAACAAAATTTAGGACTATGTGTATTAGATTAGCTATCAAAATAATCTGTAAATATAATATTAACACAATATCAAGTACACATCGCCATCCGCTGGATACGAACTCACAACTATAGTAGTGATAGGCACTGATTGGACAAGTAGTTGTAAATTTAACTACCATACGATCATGACCACGACACACTCACCCCTTCCCCCTTTTAATGGTCCGAAACCGATATCTCGGGGATGTCTTTCTATCAAATTATTTTTAAGATCATTTATACTAGGTTCATTAATTCTTAATTTCAAATATGGGTCATTTTTAAAAAATGTCTCCTTTTGAAATCGCAAGGTTGAATTTGCTTAAAACATATTTATTAAACGAACAAAACAAATGATACTTCTTGAACAACATACTAAAATATGCAATCTAAATGGCATTATATGAAAATGTTATTGACAAATTTTCGACAGATGGTGTATTATTTTGTCTATCATGGCCTGTTACAAAAGTCAAGAGAACTTTTTGACTATTAAGAGACAAAATGTGTAAAATATGTAACTTATTTCTCAATGATATGTTAGTGGTCTTTCAGAAAACAATTTAAAAATATTTAAATTTTTTGCAGTAACAAAATAAAAATGTACTTAATATTGCGTCCTGAAGAAAACGGCTAAACATAGATTTTTAATTGCTGTAAAAACGACTACAGGCAATACAAATCCAATTGAAGTTTTCTATCCACATAATATTTGTTTAGTAACCAAATATTACCTGGATAGAAAACTGCAGCGGATAGTAAGTTAATGTTATTAACCACACTCGGAAGAAAAATACTTCAAATGAGAAAAAAAAATAAAAAAGGGGGTCCTATCCCCGTGTACCTGTGGTCCTTTACGGACAACCCAATCAGATTATTTTGATAGATAATCCATGTATAATATGATGTTCATTTATACACAATTTGATTTACGA
>MJUT01003782.1:163729-174389 GCA_002080005.1 Gigantidas platifrons | reverse complement strand
ACTGGTTTCAGAGGAGAAGACTTTTAAACATTTTTTCCATAGGGTCCTATGTTAAAACTAAGTCGAGCCATGGTGGCCATCTTGAATTTCCGATCAGCAAACGATTCACAAGTTTAGCACAGGACCACCCAATGATCATTCTTGCACAGTCACAATTCAATTGGCTTAGTGGTTACTACATGTAACAAGAAGATTTTTAAAATTTCGACCAATCAGAACACAGTATGGGCCCTGGCAGCCATGTTGGATTTCCGATTTAACAGTGTGCGAAATTAGTAGTAGACCTATAGACAATGTCTACGTAAAATCAAGCTGGTCTATGTCAAATTTCAAAATTTTATATATAATGTAAAATAGAGATTGGTCTATGATACCACAAAATTTAGTTTCACACACTGCGATTAGTGCCAAAAACAAAAATTTTGTATATGACCATCCAATGAACATTTCTGCCAAGTTTGGTTCAAAGCTGTTTTGTGGTTTCAGAAAAAAAGATGAAAATGTGAAATTACCATAGGGTCCAATGTTAAACTAAGTCGAGTCATGGCGGGCCAACTTGAATTTCCGATCGACAAACGATTCACAATTTAGTACAGGACCACCCAATGATCTTTCCTGCATAGTAACAATTCAATTGGCTTGTTGGTTTCTGACAAGAAGATTTTTAAAATTTCAGCCAATGAGAACACATTATGGCCCCTGGCAGCCATGTTGAATTTCAAATCAGCACCAAAAACACAAATCTGGTAGAAGACCATCCAATGAATATTTCTGGCAAGTTCGGTTCAAATCTGTTCAGTGGTTTCAGAGAAGATTTAAATGTGAAAAGCTAACGGACGGACGACAGACGACGGACGCCTAGCCATGACAAAAGCTCACCTGGCCATAGTGTGTTAGAAATTGTTTATTGTTTTGAAAATAAGCTTTCTGACTAATTTACATATTAAGATAAATATAAAAAGCCATTTTTATATTTTTTTTCACAATCAGAACCCAACAGCTGAAAAATCAGATTTTTTCATTAAAAGCTTGTATATGGGCATTAATTCTTGTAAATATTGGACTGCCAAATGCCTTATATCGTTTTTGACTGGATATTGTTATAGGAATATAAATTAGGCCAAGAAATGGTATAAGAAACAAGTTTTAATTATGTTAAATACATTTTTTTTTTAGTTTTCATAAAGGTTTCACCTGCAGTTTAATATAAGTCACTTTAGTTACACTCATATATCATAGAAGGGTTCCTTCAGTGTTCTCCATTTTTGCTCAGTGATAGGTGGTTGTTTTTTGTTGCTGACTTTTATAGTGTTTTCATTTTTTCGCCGTTGCGCTTAAGCACGCGTAATCTGCGACAAAAATAATACAAAGAATATTTTTCAACATGTATCTCTTAATTCTTCTTTCTCTTGTAATTTTCCTTAGCAAAAGAGATTTCATCACAATTTTTTTCAAAAGTTTTGATTTTACTGTTGATTCCTTTGCTTTTTCAACCAAGATATGTGTCTCTTTCAAAGTTCCCCCCAAACGTTCATGGCTGCCCTGAAATCAAATTCTGAGTCATCTGGTCCATGTATTGAAACAATCTTGTCTGATCCTTTGTTTATGCCTGGCTGGCGAGTCCGTTTAATGTCTTTTATCAGCTAGCTCAGGTTGGTTTTCTTTGTCGCTGTCATCTCTTTCTTTTCGTTTTCCAAAGAAAAATGAAGTTAAAGATGACTGTCGGCCTGTGTCAGTCATTCTTTTTAGTTGGCAATGAAAACAACTCACAAAATCACCGTCGATGCAATATATGTTTAAAGACACGTCGATTAAAACATTCTGAAGACTGTAACCCTATAAGGGCCACATGAAATGAAACACAGGATTTTAATTGGGATCATTACCCAAGTTGGGAAAATAAAGTTAATTTTCCGACCAGCTTTGAAAAATGAATGTCGGTCAGAAGAGAATTATAGCTGGCTATAACTAGGAATGAAGAACACCAATTAGGAAGCTTACCCTCAAAAATCCAACTTTCACTTTCGTTTCAACACAAATTCAGGTGGTTTCTTTCCAATGTTATCAATTTTTTATTTCATTTGATTTGATTTTTGGTGTTTAATGCCACTTTCAACAATATTTCAGCTATATCATGACGACCAGTTTTAGTGGTAGAGGAAGCCAGAGTACCCGGAGAGAACCACCAACCATGGGCAAGCAACTGGTAAACTTTATCACTTGCGACTGCGAGTTGAGTGCACCCTTTTTTGTAATTTACAAAGCCGGGTGCGAACCCACACCGTATTGGTGATAGGCGTGTATGAGTTGTTAGATCCAGGGACCTAACTCATTGAGCCACCTGGCCCCAATTTTTTTTAATTTATTTATTTTTTTTAAACCACAAGGTCTCATCAATATGGCCTTATTAAGATTATAGGTTTCTGCTGACATTCATTATTTTGCAGTATCTAATTATTTCTAGTAGGGTTTATTTTTTATCTAACATTGTAGGAATTCATTTTGTATTTACGTACTACTTTATCATACATCCTTGTTGACCAGATTGACAAAAAGTGGAGATTTATACAGGGGGTCGAGTCTCGATCAGACAATGAAGATGAGATGACTGAAGAGGAAATTGCTGCATTGGAAAAAAGAACTAATAAAATTGATTATTGCTCCATTCCAGACTCTTACAGCTACTCATTAGGTGTCATCAAGTTAATTTGTAGATTCCATCTGCCTCAGTCCTAGGGGTGTAACGACAAAATTGTGAAAAATATAACCAATATTGTTAAAAATAGCAGGTCAAAATGCACATAAATGTTATTCCAACCACAACAGACATTGGAAGATCTGATGGGGAATATAATTTATATTGCGAAAATGTTGATCAATATCCGCTTCAAATCTTGCCTGCTGCTGTTTTAATAAACCGTATAAGGGATCTATGTAAGATCTGTCAAAAACACACCATATATACTGTCTTCACGTCATTTCATGTTATACCTCGTAACTAGGTATTTTCTTTTTGTGCTTCGTGTACTTCCATTTACGCAGTCGCCGGTCAGAGGATGCAGGTCACGTTCCACTGATGACACGCTTTGCTTACATCACCTACTTTTTTAAAAATGTTTGCATTTCAGGTAAGATTTTGCCATTTTATTATATATACCGTAATAATAAATCTCAACTTCTCCTTCACCCTTATATGCCATCTCATTTGATAAATCTTAAAAACCAACTTTGATATCGTTTAAAATTTTGAACATGTGAAAACTGTTTTGTGTTCGTCTGCTATCCAGCTTCCTAGTTACTAATGACAATAAAGTTGCACTTTCGGTTGTGCACAGGAAAAAACTATGGAAAGTCAGATTAACAATTATGAGAATTTTGTTATTTTTCGATAATAAGACCGGTGTCATAGAGTAAACCTTCCCCCATAGTAGATTAACCCCGGAAGATTTACTATATAGTAAACCTTCCCCCATGGGGGAACGTTTGCTATATATAGTATTTTTTCCGCATAGTAAACCTTCCTACCTAACCGTAACAGTGATTCCCAAGTTTCGTCGGACACTGGCAAATGTCTGGTAATTTTTTTACCTGGTCCGATAATTTTATGCTGAAGCTCGGACCAAATGTCCAATGAATTTTTATGAGAAGCAATAGTCATTTCCCACAACTTCCCTTTCCCAAATGTTATTAAGTGTAACCTAATTTATAATTTAGTTTTTATTTCAAAATATCTGTGAAACTGCAAACGACAACATCGATATCTGGTACCTTGTGTACATACAATTTTATACCTTAACATACGGAATTCAAGCTTAAATAAATCGTAAACCAGTTTCAAAAACTGATATATCTGATAACCGCAAAGTACAACAACGAGCAACAACGGACTTGTACTTTCCCAGCGGTAAGTACCGATCAGCATGTTACTTTCCAGTGTTTTTTTTTTTACTTTCCCCGGTAAACGGGAAATGGAAATGTTCATGCATTGCAGTGTTTATCATGCATATCAGATGGATTTTTTTTTGTCCAGATTAAGGTTAAGCCAGGAATTAAAAAAAGTGTTAAGTTCAAGCTAGTACAAATGTAGTAGTAGGCTATGTGCTTCCATCATATTTATTCAAACAGAAGGGTGTGAGTTGTCAGATAGTTTATATATCCCCTCCATGATCACTGGTAAGGCCAAATAAAAAAAAAATATGTGTGGTTTCAGTTATGCCCCAAAAAAAAGGGTAGGTAGGTAGGGATTGTTTTTTTTTTTTCAATATCAGATGGAAACAAATGATTTTCTTTTACAAAATGTACTACCCATCTCTTCTTTGCATGATGCATTTATATATGTGGAGGAATTCTATATTAGGACATAAAGTGTGACAAGTAAAAAAATGAAAGTCTTTAATTAAAAGATTCTTGAGGAGTTTTTGCATTCATTGATTCAGCAAAATGTCTACATTTTCATCAAATAGCAATGGCAAGATAAATACTGTACCCATTTTCTCATAATTTTGTAATGCATCAGAGTGTCCACTGTCTGTTGCATTCATAACGTAGAGTCCAAATACAGCTTTTTATATGCCTTAACAAAATTTGGTCCGGTGAAATGTCATTCGGTCCAGTAATGTCACCATCATTACTGGACTGAATGTCCAGTAAATTCTAGTTCACCTTGGGAAGCACTGCCGTAAACGGTTCGGACTTTACGTAAATAATAGGGGGAATATGTGCAAAATGGCTCCATACATTTTTTTTAATACAAAGCATGTGCTTTTTTACCTTTTAATCATAACCGGATATAATTAATGGTATAAATAACAATTAAAATTAACACGATTAAGGTGCTAAATTCCAAATCAATAATAATTATCCAGATTAAGGGGGAACATTTACTACATTGTATATAGCAAAATATCTGGGGAGATGATCAGCTATGGATGGGGGAATGTTTGCTATATAGTAAATTTTCCCCCGGGGGAACATTTACTATATAGTAAAGTATCCGGGGGGAAGGTTTGCTATGCGGCAGGTTTACTATACAACACCGGAGTAAACGATGCTAAAGTTATATACGGCATGAGTAAGCGACGTTAAAGCTATTTATAAACAACTGATTTTTCCCCGTTTTGATTTGTTTATTAATAAATTATGATATAAAAAAATAAACATAAGAAAAACAACATAAATAAAAAAAATCAATTGGTTTTTTTTACATTTTATGCAATCATATGTTTTTTCCATCTTTTAAAGTGTGTTATACAGAATAAAATAATAAAAAATTATTTTATTTGGTTCAAATATATCTGATATAAATATCCCACCACAGCAGTCAAGCATATTAGCCCCAATGGCTCTCCATAACAGGGAATTCCCAGTACATCGAAACGAGGTGAAGGTAAAAAAAAAGGTGCCATCGGAAAACTGTCAACAATCGATAACTTGAACACAAGGTACATGTAAACACTCCTGTTTTAAAAGGATGTTATTATCTTTTATTAGTTCATAGCATAATATGTTTGTATAAATAAGGATTCATTCAAACGATAGGTATCGGGTATTATACAAGGTGTGTTTCCGTAAGACCATCGGAACGAGGTAAACCCAGTATATAATAAAACAGGGACTATACGTATTATTTAATGTATTGGCAGTCACTACAAAAAATTTGGGCAATTGGGGTTGGGCTAAAAGTGAAAATCCAGAAATAATGGGCAATCTCGCGCAGCACGAGGCCAATGACGTTATTCAGTCAGGGATCGCGCTGTCGGTCGCCAATGTCGCAATTTGCGATTTATTTTCTTGACTGGCGACTGAAATCGGCTTCTGGCACCTAGATTTCCTTGTGTAAAATTATCTATAATCACTGTGTACCGTAACAAAAATCAATAATCCATGAAATACACTACAATGACAATTTTATTACATGTTACAAGCACGCAGTTACAAGCCAATCAACGGATAATAGAATTTTTGTTTTGATTACGTAATCTTTGATCTCACCTGGCTTGAGTTACCTGGACAAAGAATTCAATCAACGATAATGTCTTTTTTTAAGTTATGACGTGTACTCAAAATGCCACAGTACATGTATGTATCATATTTAATATGATATTTAAAGTGGACATAATAATTTTGTAATCGTCATTCATTGCAGGATTTGTCACAATGTCCGCCATATATTACAAACTATTTTTTTGTCACGTTTCATTTATGAAATTGTCTATATCATGTTTATTGAAATCTATCGTATCCATTAAGTATTTTGAAAGTGATTGTCTCAAAAAGTTATAAACTTTAAAATGGCGCGATCAGCAGGAGTTCACAATCCAGATTGTTATCGATCTGCTTCCGGGTAACAATTGCGTTCTATTTATAGCACTATTTACAAACAGACATGTGTCTGCAATAAAAAAAAAAACTACTGTATTTTTATTCCAATTGTTGCAATTTGATTATGAGGTCTGAGAAATAATAATTTATTTTACAACTTGCTTCAGTTTATGACGTTTGTTCTATATTTTCATTACCTACAAGGAATCTACATTTTTTGTACATAGAAATTGGACAAATTTGAAATTGGCAGAGAACATAATTTTTTTTCTACTGAAGACTACACAAATATGAGTTAATACAATTGTTGTGGTATTAGACTAAAGCACAGTAACATTTCAAAAAGGGTGGGGGTGGGTTTATTACAATTTGTGTGGTATTAGACCAAACCATAGTAATATTTCAAAAAAGTGGGGGGGGGTTACAATTTGGGTTGTATTAGATCAAAATCGTGGCAATGTTATGTATTATCAGTTGGTTGCTAATTTGCAGAGTATGATCCCATCCTAGGGGTTTTTTCATAGCTTTTCAATCTCCATCCACAGTTTCGGTTTGAAAAAATTGGCTCCTTGTAAAAATTTTAGCTGGCTCCTGACTTTCAAAACTGACACCTGAAAATGGCACCTGGTGATTTTTCTGGCTCCTACTTTTTGGGAGCCAGAGCAGCCCCTGATTCTGTATATTTATAACGTATATAAGACGCCGAAGCAGGTTTTTAAAACTTGAAGATTATAAAATGCGATCAAAAAAGGTAAGATTGAATTGATCAAATTTCATACAAGTAAAAAAAACCCTTTTTACTAATGTCCTTTTTACCTGGTCATTCTGCCTGTGAAATATATTTTAAGCAATGGTATTCCCCGAACATTTTTCACTTTCCGGTTTGTTGACATAATCGTCATCACAGTTCATGACCGTTTCTGGAATGTAGGCCAAGCAAATTGTATTTTAAAATACTTTGAAAATATGATGATTGATCTTTCAGATTCTACCATTTTTGTGTGTGTTCATTGTAAGTGGGTGATATTAAATGTGATTAAAATAAATTGAAAAAGTCATTAATTGTTTTCCAAAAATACGGCAGAATGTAGTCAGTCTAATATAGATTGTATTGACAGGCAAAAATACCAAATTCATTGGATTAAATACAAATGTACATTATTATATATGCCATTTATGGGTAGGCAAGTTTAATATTTGCATCAAATAATTAATTTTTAATACTTCAATTTCAAACTATTTAAAAGAAAACATCTTTCGACATTTTACAGACAAAACAATTACACTGAAAAAGCTAAAATATTGTACTTTCTAAATCTGGTTTACTTTTTAAGTTTGGTTAGCCTAAGACAAAACCATGTGTTTTATTGACCTTTGACCGTCCTTATGTGACGTAATAGGACGCCATTTGGGAAGACCGTACACAACAAATATGGGTCAGTGTGTTTTTATTATCGATCTTTTTTCCATGGAACTTTACATATGTGAGCAAGAATAGATGAGGAACATAATTAAACAGAAAAAAATGTTTACTTTTCAAACATGAAAAAAATAATTAAACAGAAAAAAATGTTTACTTTTCAAACATGAAAAAAATAATCAAACATTATCCAATGACTGACCGGTTATTGTCATACGGGGATATATATTACTATTGGCAGTCACTACAAAAAATTTGGGGATGGGCTAAAAGTGAAAATCCAGAAATAATGGGCAATCTGGAAAATGTATGTGATAAGCATTATTCAATATAAATCGACACGCCATTAAATACATCAACGCGCCATATATATTCGCAGGAGAAAAAAAAACAAATCTTTTCTTTCCCGAAAAATTTGAAAAATTGCGCGCGAACAAACGTCAACCAAATCATTGTCAGATTCTGGAAAAACAGTGGGATCGTGGCGACTTCTGACAACACTGTAATAAATTATATTGTGTTTCATATACCTGAATAATATCTTCAAGGTCTTTGGTCACCGGGAACTAGTTGTATTCGTCGAGAATATCGATCGAGCACATCTCTTGACTTCAGTTCCCATTCTTGAGGGTGACTGCGCATGTCAGGTTATCTTTTATCGTCTAGTCACTTCCGGAATTCCGAATAGTGAGGTGTTCCGATAGTAGAAATGTTGACAGCCTGGCCCATATTTTCTACGGGAATTTAGTCCAATTTCAAAATTTCGAAGGCGTTTCTGCTATATATGCTGTCGTTAAAGTTGCTAAGTTCAGTGCGGATCCAGAATTTTCTAAAAGGGGGGGACGGACTCGATTTTTTTTTCAAGTTCTGTCTGTATCTGTGACTTTCCTTGGCTTTAATACAACGGGTAGAGAGCGCTGGTTTAGTCGCACTGACAGCTAAAAAATGCTGTTTTGAAGTCTTCAGTTGTTTTAGACTGCACTATGTTGTCTTCTAGGCCGTTCTAACAAAGAAAGAGTTTGTATACTGTTCTGACTTGGCTTTAGTACTTTTGATTCTTGATTGTCTAGTTACAATATTTGTAGAGATGCAGTTGTCAAACTTCTTTGGTCTAATGAATCTGTCTTTTTCCTTCGTTCCTTGTTGTGAAGTCAGAGGAAGGCATTGTTTGTATTTACCCCTCTGCCCCCTTATAGAAAAATATGAGACGTTGTTGTTTCCGTCTTTCTTCAAGTCCAGTGTGGTAAGGTTTAAATAGTTCTTTTGGCATTTTGGCTATACATCCTTCTTCTCTTGATCTATGACAAACAAACAAAAAATGTTGTATACTGTTCTGACTTGGCTTCTGGTACTTTTACACTTTTGATTCGTGATTGTCTAGTTACAATATTTGTAGAGATGCAGTTGTCAAACTTCTTTGGTCTAATCTGTCTTTTTTCCTTCGTTCCTTTTTTTTGTTGTGAAGGCAGAGGAAGGCATTTTTTGTAATAGTCCGAGATAACGACAACAGCAAGTTCTAAACAGTCGTCGAACGGCAGAGGAATCTCGGACTATGTTTGTATTTGCCCCTCTGCCACCTTATAGAAAAATATGAGACGTTGTTGTTTCCGTCTTTCTTCAAGTCCATTGTGGTAAGGTTTAAATATAGGAATGTTCGCCGTGATGTCACAGGCTTGAGAATTTACCTGTGTGGTTGGCAGGAAATCAAAAATTTCGCTCGTCTTTCAATAAAGACTCAACTTTAAATTGTCATTATTATTTTGTTATTTACGATAATTTAATAATTCTTTCAGAAATGAAAATTATATAGCAATAATTAATTCACATCGAAGGTTTGATAAAAATATTCAGAATAAAAAGATTGAAAATTCAATTTTGTTTTATTTAGTTTTGAAGCGTAAAAATGCATTATTTCATATTAGAATTATGAATTTATCATATCAAAATAAAAAAATGTTAACGGACAGAACAGATATTAATTTTCTTAAGTCTCTAAAACAATTAACAGAACCAAAATTGGTTTGGAAATAAACAAGTTATAAAAGTTTAAAAATTGGTTACTTTCCTGTCAATTACGTTATTGTTTTACTGCCAACCAATTATTTGTTTAATGACATGCAAATGACTGAATATGACATCACTAATGAGATTGGCGAACATTCCTATAGTTCTTTTAGCATTTTGGCTATACATGTACATTCTTCTTCTCTTGATCTATGACAAACAAACAAAAAAGGTTTTTGGTTCCTAAAGGGGGACGGACCCCTTTGCCCTACTCCTGGATCCTCTTCTGAAATTCTTCTGAGTATTATTTCATGGAAGATTTTAAAATATACATATTCGCTATAATGGAAGATAAACATATACATTTCGTTATACAAAAATCGTTTCTGTGCAGCTTAATAAGGGAAATATATTTAATTTATAATTTACATGATATAGAGAAAAAATGTGGTATTTGTTTGATTTTTTTTTCAAATCCAATGCAGTGTCCTTTCGATGTTTTGTAGACAATTCTGATGTTCTATCTACAAAAGAACAGATGAAAGTCTTGGATAGGCGTTCTTAAGCGACCCCAGACCCCTCGCACATTTTTTTTCGCCTCCCTCCGCTGCCCATGCCTACCCCCAATTAGGCCTTCATAGAGAACAGACAAAGTATACTTTGAGAAAAATACTTCAAAAGTTTTATATGGCGGAAAAGTAACAAGTCGACTTCATATGCCAACATGTTCACATGTATTTTAAGAATGCATACTTTAGATTACATGTTAACATATTCAAACAAAGTGTACATGACGTCCCAAATATCTCATGTACACTTTGCGATGTCATCAATTTGACTAAACAACTCAAGATGTCATAAAAGTCGACAAGTAGCATATATAACAAGTGAAGAAGTTGGCATTTGAATGTTGAC
>MJUT01003782.1:132762-144535 GCA_002080005.1 Gigantidas platifrons | reverse complement strand
GTTTTTTTGTTTTTTTTTGCAAAGTGGTCATCTTTATGAGTTATTGATGGGCAATGAAAAATGTCAGCCATTTTATTTTGAAAGGCAGCCAAAATGTTGCCCAAAATCTGAAATTTGGCATAATTGGAAGGTATTCAGCATTTTGATGTGGTTTTGTTTCATTGAATTGTGTTGAGATCTTCAGGTGGTTGATGGATTTCTTCTTTCTCTGGAAGTTTTCTGAGATAAACTTGATCAAAATTTCCTAAATTTGAACATTTTTAACTTTTATTCAATTGAATGAATCTATTTTAGCAAAATGCTTAGCTTTTAAAGTTATTTATGTCAGAGTCAATAAAGAAAATTGATTTATTTTGGAAAAGGACCTAAAAAAGGGGCCCAAATTCTGAAATTTCACAATACTGCAAAAAATATATATTTACAGAATATAGTTTTTGTTTGGTTTTTTTTTCCTTCGAATTGATTGTATTGTGTGACCGTGCGACAGTATGTCAATGGATTTCCTCCGTCTCATACAGTTTCCTAAATAAATTCCACCAAAAGGTGCCAAATTCCAATATGTTTACTTTCTTATCTTTACTAATGAAATTCCTTCTTGCATTTTCAAACAAATTCAACATAGTGATGACTTTTGCTGGACAATAATCGTTTTCAGGCAGGAGGTAGCCATTTTTGACTTACTGCAGTTGTATCATGCGGTGCACAGCGTAGTCTGTCATTAGCGATTTCTCAGATTATTTTTTTAATTTAATAATTTTCATAGCTGTTTAGTGCATAACTTAAAATTATTGATTGTTTTGTCAAGTTAGTCATGGTATAGAAATCATGTGGAAAATGTTCAATAAAAATCGTCCAATCAATCTTGTTTATTTTAATGTACCTCAACATCTTATTTGTGGTACTTAAATTATGTTGTTGCTCTGATTTAATTACAATTAATTTTTGAATACAGTAGTCCATTACTTCAGCAGAGAAAAAAAAGTGGCCTAAAAAGAGGAGATAACCCATTTCTTAAGGGGAACAATTTAGTATTATTTTACTGTCTCAATGCATCTGAAATCTGGCCTAATGAGAGGACTTACTGTACATTATATTGTGTGCTATAATTTAAGAACATTCTTTGTGAAACTTGATGTTGATGTAAAGCAGATATTTAATTTGCAGTAAAAGTTGTGTTTCTTTGATGGTTGTGAAAATATTATATTTGTAGTTGTTATATACTGTTTGACATTTTATTTTGTAACTTTGTAAAGAATTACATAAATTTCATGTCATTAATTTTTTCTTTATTATCGTGGTAAAGATATTTTTATACTCATATTGCTTTTAATTAGTGAAATTCAAAAATAAAATGTTAAGAATTATAGTTAAACTGTCTTGCTTTTCTATGCCCTTTTTATACAACTGCAGTCATTTTATGTTAACTTATGGGTCAATTGTTTGTGTGTAGACAATATGGCTTCTGTGTAATAACTTTTGTTATAGATGACATCCTTATGAAATTTAAACACAATGGTCATTGGCACAGGTTATAATCTTGTTTCAAGACAAGAGGCTCCAAGATACCAAAAGGGTGTTTTATGTTTTTGATAAAGTTTTTAGCTCACCTGGCCGGAAGGGTCACAGGAGGTAATGTCATCACTTGGAGTCTGACGTCGTCAGTAAACTTTTATATTTTTATCATCTTCTCTGAAACAACTGGGTAAATTGAAACCAAATTTGGTATGAATGTTCATTGGATGGTCCTCTAAAAAGGTTTTGTTGATCGGAAGTAAACAAAAGAAACAAGGTATCAATAAGGGCATCTGGTTTTTTTTCCCTTCTTTTCTGAAACCACCAGGCCAATTGGAACCAAATTTGTATCGGGAATGTTCATTGGATGATACTATAAAACGTTGATGTTTTCTATGTTGATGGGAAGTACACAAAGGAAACCAGAGGCCCTAAGCTGTTGTCTGTTTTTGTATCGTGTTTATATTTCAACCAATCTTGAAGTTTTTTTTTCTTTATACATGTTGCATGTTTATTTTTATTTTTTACAACATATTTTTCATGACTTTTAATGGAGCCAACACCCAAGATTTTGAATTTTTCCTTTCAAATTGATTTTGACATCTGCATTTTTTTTTAAACAGATTTGATCTAGATATTGTGGTTTCCAAGATAAAAGGGGTTGTAGCGAGCCAAAAAGGACCAATGCAATCGAAATTCCTGTTTCTGATCGTCAGAAATTTAAAACTGAAAGTTCAGATGATTTGTAACTAAATTAGTACAAATGATATTAATGAGGTCTTCTTCATGGATTTCTCATTTTGTTTTGGTACAGTATAAACATGGCTGTCAGGAGCAATTTTTGTTTATGATGGGATAAAATTGAAATTACAATGTTGAGTGAGCAATTGTTGTTTAATGTGAAGTGATCAACTTTTCAACCATATCATGGCATGAACTACGTAGTTACATTTCAATAATGATGAAGTCCACTTTGTACAACACGCTTAGTTGGATTTTCATAGTGCTAGCTCACTGAAACAACAGTCCGATGGTAGACAAGTTGCTAAACTCAGACACATTATCCTGATTATGAGCCAATCAGTCTTTCCATTTACTCCTTGATGCTGCATGCTTAGTGGAAAAGCAGTCAATACCAATTATTAAGTCTGGTTTGACCCGACCGGGGAAACCCACGATCTACCACACTGAAGGCAAGCATCCTTAGCATTACAACAATGATACGGTTCAACCAAAGTTGAATATGAAGACAAAATAAGCACATGCTAATGTTTAGGTTAATTATTTTTGGTTATGCCATTTAGTCATATTAGAAAATCCTCCTGCTAGCCACATTTTTGTGCCTATTACAAGCCAAAACCGGGATTTCCATCAAATGTCATATTCTTTTTTGTGTTCAATGGTTTAATGTGAGAGCTGGTTGTTCCTTTTGTTGCCAATAATGTGAGAGCTGGTTGTTCCTTTTGTTGCCAATAATGTGAGAGCTAGTTGTTCCTTTTGTTGCCAATAATGTGTGTGAGAGCTGGTTGTTCCTTTTGTTGCAAATTATGTGAGAGCTGGTTGTTCCTTTTGTTGCCAATTATTTTTTAACACTACATAAACCTTCTTTTCATGACAACTGTAACTATATAAGAGAAATCCCAACAGGCAGTCACATTAAATAATATATACATGTAATCAAAAGCAGTTCAACCAATGTAATAGAAAAACTGACCAAATCACGACAACTGGACATAAATTTAACAGTCAGAAGACTATGAAAATGAGGTCAAGGTCAGGTGATACATGCCCAGCCGACATGTACCCTCCATGATCAATGAATGGACCAAATATGGTGAGCCTAGGCAATAGAGAAACTGACCTAATCACAAAAACTTGACATAAATTTAACAAATCCATTAGACCAGCAGACATGTACACCATGATCAATGTGTGGACCAAATATAATGAGCCCAGATTGTATGGTAATGGAGAGACTGACTTAATCACATTGTTAATGCCGTTAACAATGCTGGAAAAGCATTACCTATGTCTCCAATTCAGCGACTTTCGTTGAAAGCGAGATAAAAACAAACGTAGATATCTAATTTAGTGTGCTCGATGTGTTAATCATTCAATAAATTGATTCCTTAATTAGTACAATCATATCTTGAGAACACATAAAGTCTTGAATGAAAACTGGCAGTTAAATACATGGGATAAACTTTGAGCGACTGTTGACTGTGTTAGAGATGCGACAGCTTATTTGAGTTCAAGTAACACACAAAACCAGTCGGGAGGGTTTTAAACTCACCATTTACAGCAGGTGACTATTAATACAAGTTTGACTGTAAACTAAACTAAATGAACTGGGAATTAAAAACAAACAAATAAATTATGGTACGTTTGACATTCTATTTTTCTTTTTTCAAAAAAACATAACAATACATTTGTTTATAATTATCACAAAATATCACGATTTTCCATCTTTTGTTTCATTGGTTGATGTCACTATCACATGATCATCATCACCAGGATGTGAGGTTGCTATAGAAACATTTCCTGTTGAGATAAGTTTGTTTACAGTCTGAATCATGCTAACGTTTTGATTTGATTGTCCAGCAGCAGCACTAACAGTTGCCAATCTAATGCCAGCAGGTGGTGTAATAATTCTTGCATAAACTGGTGCTGTTTTATTTTTAGCTCCAGCTTTCCCCTGAATTGCTGCAGTGTTATGAATAATTTGTGCTGTAGAAACGAGATTCGCTCCAGTCTGCTGAAGGGTAGGTTGAGATATTAATAGAGTAGTCTGACCAGGTTTTAATCCAGCTTGTTGTCCAAGCATTGTACGAACAACCTGAATATTTTGTCCTGGTTTTCCACCAGCTGCTGTCATTAGGATAGGTGCTCCTCCAGCTAGAAATAAAATGGATTGTTATTTTGTATGAAACTCTGTATCCAGATTTTTTAAGTTAAAAATCAAGGAATTTTTTTTTTAAATTAGTCAACTTTATAGTATTTTTACATCATACTTGTTTATATATTTGTATAATTCTGGATTTTAGAATTTATTGACAATAATTATGAATTTAATAACTCTGTGACCCTCCCCTTATTGAAAGTAGAAAAAAAAGAGGCACTGTACATGCACCTTTTACAGAGATTCTAAGAAATAGAGGGAATTCAATTTTTCATTGTACATATATAACATTAGAATTAATAATATTATCAAAAGATTTACATTAATCAGTTGTGTAAAAGTTGCCATCTTTTGTCTCACTAAAAATTTAAACATGATAAAATATTGTGAACTGAACACTTAATTTAAATGAAAAAATTGTATAAAGCAAAAGGAAAAATATAACCCCGTATTTTTTATTTCCCTATTCACCATAGTTTAGATAGCTATCACTTAAAACACATGTATATTTCTAACTTACATTGTTGAGTGATAGGTGATTGAGACGTGCTTCCAGAGGGAACCAGAAACTGTGTTGGCAATAACCCAGTTTGACCTGGATTTACTACTTTAGTCTGGGTTGTTCCCCCTTGCCTGAGGCTCAGATTTCCTGGTGTCAGGTGAGTTACCATGATTCCTGTCTGAGAAGGGGTCACAACCTTAGACTGACTGGCAATCTGTGGAACAGATGAGGAGATGGTTGTCATGGCGGCAGTAGTTATGGGACTTCCTGTTCTGTTGGCTTCAGATTGTCCTAAAACATCATAATATTTTTTTTGTCAGAATACAATTTTATTTCATATTACCTTATATTTCACTAAAGATTAAACCTAATCAAAGTACTCATGGAGATATCATTAATGCATGTACATATAAATTATGTGATAAAGTTTGTCAGTGACTTGCTGCAGTTCCATGGTTTTTCCCATACATTCAGGTTTCCTCCACCAATAAAACTGATCGACATGATATAACAGAAATATTGTTGAACGTGGCATTTAACACCATAACCCTCACCTCCATATTTCTGTTGACATTTACGAGTAAATTTGTGGTTTTATAGCTAATTGTAAAGTATGATTAACTAAACATTTGTACATTAAAAAACTAAAGATTACTTTGACATACCTGACCCTTGTGTCTTAGACTGATCTAAGGTCACGACCCCTGTCCCTCCAGACTGTGGTATTATGCTGATGGTGGGTAATGTCCCCTGAATGAGACCCATCTGTTGCTGACCTTTGCCAGCGATATGTACAAGTTGACCTCTTGGTTTACCAGTATACTGAATTGGTTTTCCTCCCATTACACTACCACCTACAAATTAAATGGAAATTAATGTTGGCACTGATGTTAAGATATTTATGCAATTTTACAAAAGTGTATTAAGTAATATATTAATTAATAGACAATAATAATCAGACTATTTCAGGTCTTATGAAATAAATGTTTTGTTTTTTTTATTTTTTTATTAAAATGGTATATTTTAAAAACCATATACATGATGTACTATTATTTAAATTTAAACAAAAACGAATCTGATTGGTTTGAAAATTAGGGCCAGTTACAAGAAAATTGAAGAGAAACAAGAAATGCATTTAACAATGCTTCCAGACAGTATTACATGGAATTACATTTGTTATTTTATGTACTACCAACATTCATCAGAAAATGAATGAATGTATATTACTCACTTTGTATCTTTAGTGTAGCATTTGTGGCAGATATTTGATTAGGATTTTGAGCTCTGTGGGCAGCTAAGAGGTTACCAAAATTAACCATCTGGTTTCCTCCCACTTGTTGTACCAGTCTAGCCACCAGGGGAGCACCTGCTCCAGAACTTTGCATTAATGAAGACAAGGTAGTAGAAGTTGCTACTGAACTCTGTGCTGTTTGTAGACGTGTAGGAACAGGTGATCCTGGTGTAGGGGTACCAGCAGGTGATTGCAGTGGGGAACCAGATGAAACTCGTCTTTGTAGCAAAAGTTCTGGTCTGATAGCACTGGCTATACTTTGTGTTATAACCTGAGATGCTTGTGAGCTGGAATCTGCTGCAGAAGCTTGTAAACTTTGAAGAAGACTCAGAGGCAGTGATTTTAAGAGGTTCTCTCCCGTCAATTGTGCTACACTCGTAGGTTGTGTGTTTGGTACAACAGGAGAGGCTTTTGATACTGAAAACACAAATATGCTATACATTATAAAAACTGACATTTAATGATCCATTTGTTAATTGTGTACTTGTTTACTACAAGTACTCTAAAAATGACATCTATTTGACCTTAGTTGAGACCATCAACTTTATAACTGATGAGATGCCTTTTATGTCTTATGTGTAAAAAGGGGGGCGTCAACATAATACAAAAAAAATGTAATACATGTAGGCTGTCACTGAACCTTAGTAAACACAATAACTGCAACATTATGTTTTGACAATGGAATTCTTTGAAAATGTGGTATGTTGAATGCCATTGCCAATAATAAATTTCTGATATTGCAGGTTTTGCTGATGACCATACTGTGACTGAAATACAGAACAGCAATAAAAGTGCTGTTCCTGTACTAGAATTTGTGTCTAAGAGTAATGTTGGATATTCTTTCATGTTTATTTACATCCATATCTTTTCTTACTCATCAAATGTCATTTGTGGTGGGAAACCAGAGTACCCAGAGAAAATCACACATCTTTATCATATAAGGTTGTAACAAGAAAACATCATGGCATTTGAATTCACAAACTTTAGTAGTGATATAAACTACGGTGAAACCTGTCTAAACAGAACCTCTTTGGAATCAGTTTTAGTGATCAGAATAGACAGGTGTTCAGTTTATAAGGTGGTCAGTTTATACAGAATAAATCAACAAAGATTTCCACATTGGGACCTTGACTAAAGTTCGGTTTATACAGCATTGTGTTTTATTCTGGGTTTGGTTTAGACAGGTTTATACAGCATTGTGTTTTATTCTGGGTTTGGTTTAGACAGGTTTATACAGGACTCTGTTTTATTCTGGGTTTGGTTTAGACAGGTTTATACAGCACTCTGTTTTATTCTGGGTTTGGTTTAGACAGGTTTATACAGCATTGTGTTTTATTCTGGGTTTGGTTTAGACAGGTTTATACAGCATTGTGTTTTATTCTGGGTTTTGTTTAGACAGGTTTATACAGCATTGTGTTTTATTCTGGGTTTGGTTTAGACAGGTTTATACAGGACTGTTTTATTCTGGGTTTGGTTTAGATAGGTTTCACTGTACTATATAATCGTGGCTATAAAGGCATCATATCTGACTTGTAACTGTTATTGGGTTGATGATGGTATACTTACCAGGTTTAGAAGGAGCATTAGACTGCAGGGCAGAAGCCTGTAATTTTTGTTGTAACTGTTATCATTGGGTTGAAGATGGTATACTTACCAGGTTTAGAGGAAGCATTAGACTGTAGGGCAGCAGCTTGTAATTTTTGTTGTAATTGTTTCTGCTGTTGTTGTAGTTGTTGTAATTGATACTGCTGGAGCTGAAACCGTATCGTTGCTCCTGTTGGTGATGACATTATATTAGCACTCGTCACTTGATTTGTTCTAGTCGAAGCCACAGTTGAAATAGGTATCGTCATGTTCACAGAATTCTGAGTAAGGTTTGCCACATTGGCACTTTTCAAGGCAGCGGCAACTGTTCTAGATCCAGGAGTTGATGAACGAGGACTCTGTAGTTGATTATTTGTATGTATTTTAGGACTGGCCGGTGTCACTGGTTGTGATGATGTAGTACTAATGTTTTCACTACTACCACTTAGGCTACTCTTCACGGTAGATACACTGACAGAGGTAGCTGGAGATGGTTGTGATGTGGCTTCTTTAGCTCTCTATAAATAAATAAAAAGTTTTATCAGTATAAAAATAGCACTCCAATTATTATTTTACTTCATTGAAACAAAATTTGATTGATTATCCAATCATTTGGTGATAAACATATATTACATACAATTGGTGATAAACATCTATAATATACATTTGGTGATAAACCATCTATTACATACATTTAAGGAATATTTGAAATTGTTGAACAGGTTATACGATATAACCTCGTTTGGGTCAGTTTACGCTTAATAAACCGCAAAGCGGTTTATGAAAAGCGTAAACTGACCCAAACCAGGTTATGCAAGTATAACCTGTTCAACAATTTCAAATATTCCTTATAATTTAATTTTTACAACAAAATTTAATGATTCCTCGATTTTAATTACGATTATTTCATGTGATTATTTGAGTTTGTCGTTGGCAGATGAACACGTTGGTGATGTCACAATACCAACCCAGGTTATCGAGTATAACCAAAATTTGCTCCAGGTGGATTAGCCAATCAGATTGAAATATTCAAATCAAATTAAATTATTTGGTGATAAACATCTATTACATACATTTGTTTTTTTTTCATATGTTTCAAAACAAATAATCTTTATGCATAACAATTTTGAGTAGTACCTTGCTTGCATATATGTTTATGATGTGAAGCAGAACCATATAGTATGTAATTGTCTCTGTTTTGAACAACCATAACCAATGATATATTTGTCTTTGATTGAATCCTATAATGAAACTAGTTGTCTTGGTTGTGGAGACAGATTAAGATTCAGTTGACTTTTTACACATACTTAAGTGTAGTAGGAACTGCTAACTCTTCAGCATCACCATTGTTTGTCTTTTTGGTTTTTGGATTGTTTGTCCTTTGATTTATGGCTTCTGATTACCCCTTTAGTTTCTTCAAACTTTTCTTAAACTGATATTAGAGATTATTCTAGGATTTGGGTAAAA
This sequence comes from Gigantidas platifrons, assembly GCA_002080005.1. Classification (NCBI taxonomy): domain Eukaryota; kingdom Metazoa; phylum Mollusca; class Bivalvia; order Mytilida; family Modiolidae; genus Gigantidas; species Gigantidas platifrons. The sequence goes on along the minus strand of MJUT01003782.1, from coordinate 135,280 downwards.
TTGGTCCTCCTCTTAAAAAAAAGTGGGCTATTAAAAACTAGATTTGGGCCAATGCCAATAAACACAATATTCCAGTCAATATATTTTGAAAACTAATTTTGTATCTACTAAATGTGTCTATTTAAACTATGCATCATTTTACATATATTCCAATCATGTAAATTTTTTCAGGCTCAGTGCATTTACTATTTTTGCCAAAGAAATCAGCTATTCGACTTTGTTTACGTTTAGACATTTTGAAAAGATATAAATTAAAATGCGGAATGGAATCGGTTGATCATTGATATAAATTAAAATGCGGAATGGAACCGGTTGATCAGTAATATCCGTATCGTTTAAAACACCATAATTTTTTTTCAAATTCAAGAAAAACTTCTTACAAATTGTATTATTTTTTTTTTATCCGAATGGCATTACTAATTTAAGTAATGATTTTATCTGTTTATGTCTCAGATATACACACGACCAAAACCAAAAGCGATCGAACATTATACGCTCGATTATAATCAGATACACCATTTGTTCAGTAGACTTAATCAAGTAGAACAAAGCTGAAATTTGACTAAGTATGAAATCTTTTATTCCGGCATGACAGTGGCACAAATACAGTCTAATAACAGACTATTGACTTAAATTTGTGGCTAGACTGACGCAACAATGTTGTTAAAATACACCAATTAATTTACAAATGTGGGAATCCCACGTTGGCGTGGTCTAGATTGAACTCTGTGGGAATCCCACGTTGGCGTGGTCTAGAATGAACTCTGTGGGAATCCCACGATGGCGTGGTCTAGAATGAACTCTGTGGGAATCCCACGTTGGCGTGGTCTAGAATGAACTCTGTGGGAATCCCACGTTGGCGTGGTCTAGAATGAACTCTGTGATAGATCTATTGCAATTTTATTTTAAGCTTCAAAATAGAAACAGACCAAAACTATACTAATGTATGCTTTGATTGGTTAATAAAAGATACAATGTCAAACACAAGTCTAACATAGGCTTTGATAGGCTATTAAAGATCCCATTTAATTTTGATGTCACAGACAAGTCTAAATATATAACTTAATTCAGGCGTCACAGTTGTAGAATCTCCACCAATATTCAATAAGCCTTTTATTTTGTCCTATTTAGTCATACCTATATACTAATTAACTTACAGATTTACTAGACTTTGGTTTACTAGTTTGGGCTAGAGATTTCTTTGCCTTTTGTGCTGCACCATGAGCTTGATGAATACGTTCTGTAATAATCAATATAAAATTATTATTATTATTTTAAAAGTTTTATTAAGGGTAAAATACAAATAAGGGTCCATTTTCATATTAATCTTAATCTCTAAAAAAGTCAATCGTGGGTTAATAGGCATGAATATTTGTTTTTATACCAATTAATTTTGTATCCATAAGATAATATCCAAAAGATATAATGCTTGTAGGCATCCACAATGGTCGAGATCATATGGTAGTTGGATTTATAACTACCTGTGGAATCAGTGTCTATCACCACTAAAGTTGTGAGTTCGAACATCATTCATGGTGAGGTGTACTCAATACAACATTATGTGATAAAGTTTGTCAGTGACTTGTGACAGATCAGTGGTTTTCTCCGGTTTCCTCAACCAATAAAACTGACCTCAACAATATAAATGAAATATTGTTGAAAGTGGCACTAAACACCATAAATTTATCAATATATCATATTATGTTTTAATGGGGAAGTCTTTGAATTTACACTCCATCCTGTTATAGTAAAAGGAAAAACAACAAAATTAACACACCATCACTTTCAAAATCTTGTCAGAAAATCGTAGAAACAGAGACAAAATTGATACTCCTAACACATACACATGACTGATCACATACACATGACTGATCACACACACATGACTGGTCACACACACATGACTGATCACATACACATGACTGATCACATACACATGACTGATCACACACACATGACTGATCACATACACATGACTGATCACAAACACATGACTGGTCACACACACATGACTGATCACATACACATGACTGATCACATACACATGACTGATCACACACACATGACTGATCACATACACATGACTGATCTCATACACATGACTGATCACATACACATGACTGATCACACACACATGACTGATCATATACACATGACTGATCACACACACATGACTGATCACACACACATGACTGATCACATACACATGACTGATCACACACACATGACTGATCACATACACATGACTGATCACATACACATGACTGATCACACACACATGACTGGTCACACACACATGAATGATCACATACACATGACTGATCACATACACATGACTAATCACACACACATGACTGATCACATACACATGACTGATCACATACACATGACTGATCTCATACACATGATTGATCACATACACATGACTGATCACATACACATGACTGATCACATACACATGACTGATCACACACACATGACTGATCACATACACATGACTGATCACATACACATGACT
>MJUT01003782.1:101789-112845 GCA_002080005.1 Gigantidas platifrons | reverse complement strand
CCCCCCCCCCCACATTTTTCATCTTCACTTGGCCTCTTGTCATATACTGGTACATGTAAAATCATTACGTCCCAGCCTTCATCGTATTTGAGAGAAGCAGGTCAAATCAACCCCACTATTTTTTTCAGAATAACAAATATTTTACCAAAACGTTCCCAATTTTGTTTGCCAAAATGACACTTTCCAGTAAGGCTTGACCAAGCCATTGTTATCAAATCCCAAAGCTTAAACTTCTCAAATTTATTTTCTTGGCTTTGTCATTTTCTTTTTCACAATACCTTGGCTTGTGTGTTTTTTTTTTTTTTTACATTTATTAACATTTGAACCACAAAAGTTAAATTATTTTGGGAAAAAAGTGGGGCCGGCGTTTTGACGTATTCGTATTTGAGCCATGTCCTGTTCTTTTTCCAGATTTCTAGTAATTTTCTTCCCTTATCTCCTCGTACCCCCTTTTAAATATGGTTTTCAGCACACTTTCATTTCTGTGAACAACCGCGGTAGGGCCCCATCAAAATATTAAATAAATTAGCCATAGGCTGGCATAGGTTTTTATTTTTTTATACCGGAAGTTAAACAATATGGAAGGAGTTAAGCAACAAGACAGTACGCCCCAAAATGATTCGACCCTGGGTTTTAAATGGATGAACAAAACCGCACAAAATAATGTGTAGTCATATATTCATAATACATAATTATCATACTTATATTACTGAATATTACACTAGTTCGTGTTTTAACTTAATTTGTTATCGGTAACTTTTTTTTAATTATGTCAGCTTTGTGCCGGTCCGAGTTTTACACAAGGATGAAAAGATATTGGGGGAAAACATATCTATTTACCGCATGCGCAAACTGCTATTTACATTTCTGAGGTAAAGTTATTTTTAAAACAGGGAATATCCCGTCAACTTTGTCGTGGTTGAATGGGGAAATTGTTCGATTTGAATGTGAGAATTCAACAATTGACGTGATCATTAATTTTTTATGAAAAATATTCCACAAGCCAATCGGACTTGTGGTTTTGAAATTTCCACTGGCCAGACAAAAAAATCACTGCCCGCGGGCCATCGGACCACCGCTATAAAAAAATTTTTTTTAGATAAAATAAATTTATTTTTGTTTTTACTTTCTTTAACAAGGGTTATTATAATTCTTAAACAAAAGCTTCAATGGTTTATGATATCTTCAAAAATAACTTATTATGAAAAAATGAAAATACAAAGAAATTTTTACATATCTGAACAGTTAAACAAATACACATAAAACTTTAACTTCTACTTTTCATTATTGGGGGGCTTTTGTCCTAGGGGTGCTTTTGTCTAAGGGGCTTTTGTCCTAAACCCGAATACATATATATGCATTGATTGTTTAATATTCATCAGTCCAAAAAATATCATAAGCACGCGAGTGAGTGAGTGATTGTTGTGAGCAATTATTCAACGATATCTTTGTGAGAACATTTATTGATGAGATGATGATTATGTCTGTTTTGTAACAAGACCAACATGCGATGTCAGCTTGTTATAGTGCTAGTTCACTGAAACAACAGTCTGTGGGTAGAAATGTCGCTCCACACATTATCCTTACTCTGAGCCTACCCGTCTTAATGTTGAGTGCAGCAGAGAAGTAAATAGTCTTTGGTATGACAGGATCGAAAATCAAACTCACAACCTACCACATTTGAAAACAAACTCATTACAATACAGTGAATGTTATAGTATAGTATATCCTTAAGGGTTAGCGTTAAGGTTAAGGTATTTAACACCACTTTCAACAATATTTCAGTTATTTCGTGGCAGTCAGTTTTATTGGTGGAGGAAACTGGAGTATCTGGAGAAAACCACCGACCTGTCGCAAGTCACTGACAAACTTTATCACATAATGTTGTATCAAATACACCACACCATGAACAGGGTTTGAACTCATAACTTTAGTGATAGTAGTATATCTTTAACAAAATTGTATTTGACTGGTATCCTCTATTGTAATATTTAGATCTTTGGATAAACAAACCCTAGTATTGCAATGCTTAGATTATACAAACCATAGTATCACATTCTTGTTGTTTCTTCCTGTGGTTTTTGAGCAGCTGTAAATAATCATCTTCAGTAACATCTATAGGACTCAATGGTCTCTGTGACTTGGAATGTGATGATCCTTTACGGTCATCTTCACCTATAACATAAACAAATACCTTCCAATAAATAAAGAACTTTTAATGAAATGTACCCTGACTGCCTGTTATCAGCATTAATACACAGAAGTAAGCACACATTTATTGAAAGATATAGTGTGAATTAACTGGTTTGAAATTCAATGGTCCATTGATTTTGTTGATAGTTGTATTGTGTGCATGTGTGTATTTGCATTTAATAATTTAATTCAATCAATCAACAAATTAGAGGACTCAAGACTCCACATATAATACATTGTCACTGAATTCCAACGAGAGAGTGAGAGTTATGGTTCTTAACACCACTTCCAACAATATTTCAGTTATATCGTGGCGGTCAGTTTTATTGGTGGAGGAAACCAGAGAACCCGGGGAAAACCACTGACCTGCTGCAAGTCACTGACAAACTTTATCAGATAATGTTGTAATCGCATACACCTTGCCATGAGCCATGAACAGGGCTTGAACTCACAATGTTAGTGGTGATAGGCATTACACAGGTAGCTGTAAATCCAACTACCATACGATCATAATGGCCATGAATTCCAGTGGATCTAGCATCTAAGGTCATAATCTATCAAATTATTACTTACAATATAAGTGTTTATAAGCTTAGATTTGATTAAACTTACTGCTAAGATCACCATTGAATGATGGTTTGACATCATATGTAGCCACAACACTTGGTATGGTTGGTTCTGGAGATGGTATAGGACACAAGGACTTGAACAATTGTTTCTTACTTTTCAGAGCAGGATCTGTAATGAAAAATATATCATTGTCACATATTCTACACAATTTGATATAAACACATTCCCATTTTCATTTTACCATGCTCTTTAAACAATTTGTTAAACACAAAAAACCAGTCTACAACTTTTAGAACAAATTATATAACCTCAGACAGCCCCAACTGATTTGCCAACATTCAAATTTAATAATAAACAGAACCAAAGTTGAGTCTTGACATACGTCATAGCACATTTTAATTGTCACATGTTGGGAAAAGGTTGTATGTATGTAAGTGTACAAAAAGGAATGTGAACAATATAATTAATAATTGAAGTTACAGAATTCCCAACCAAGAGGTTTTCTAAATTTCCTTTTAGCCCTATTTTATAATATGTAGAACAGGTAAACAGCATGGTTAATCAAGGAAGTTACAGAACACACAAACTACAGGGATTTACCAATTATAAGAAGTTTTCTAAATTTCTTTTTATCCCTATATTATAATATTGATTTAAATTTGTCCTTCAACTTTTTTTCTTAAAATAACCACAGGTACTACTGTTGCCTAAGAACAACACTAACTTGTATATTCTTCTTCCTCTGATGAAGTTTCTTCTACACCACATTCTTCCCTCACTTCCTTCAACAATCTGTAAATATAAAATAATGTAAATATATGGAAATGAACAGATCACAATATCATTATTTTGCCCTCAAAACAAAAATGGACCATTGTTGCTCACTTATGTTCTTTTTTCTCTATGTTATTTCCTTAGACTTGTTCTGGTCTGGAAATCAATCAAAATGTTGTCCCATCAATCAAAAAGAGCAAGTTTTTACTTATATCTTGTATAATGTTCTTAGTTTTGGACCTTAACCAACCATTCTCTGCATACATATCCAAAAGTCAACCAATAGAATTTGCTACACTGAAAGAAGAATACAAGGGTGGAAAATTATTAAGAGTAAAAAGTAAGACATTTCAAAATTATTTTTAAAAAAACATTGAAAAATATCTTTACAGAATATATTCTGATTGGCAGTCCTCGAAATGAAAATTTTAATTTACTGGTACAAATCAAATTCTTGAATTTATTCTTATATACAATGTAGTTTTAAATTTACAGGTCCGAACAAAGTTGGGCCAGAGGATCGGTGCTCATCGTGAGGACTGGATTAGTAAAGAAAACCATTGTTGTATTAGTTTTTTCACATGTTTTTATAATATGATAATAGGTGTTACCTAACTTGGGACGAAGTTCAATAATTTTTTTAAACAATATATCGGGGACCAAACTCCGGACAGTTTTCGTATCCGCTACCGAACATGGTTCATAACCGGAAGTAGTAAATAAACTTTATTGTACTATAGCTTTAGTTTGCACATTTTGTTGTTCATGTGCGATGCTTTATTCACAAGAAAAGCCGTCATTAGTTTTATACATCACAAAAATTATAAACATTGTCGGTCATCTTTGTTTATGGTTGTCAAAGACTACTTCACGCTCTATCTCACGATATTTTGAACAGGTTCCACTTCTCACGAGAGCTGCAACTTGATTTTTTTTTTCTACATCCTTGTACCCGTTCTTGATTTTATTTATACAATATGTCATTTTTAGTTCTTTGATACTCGCGCCCCTGCAAGAGCATTTTTTACTGCATCAAATTTTTTGCAGAAACCCACTGTAGCTGTACATGTATTGCTTCCGGTATGTCATTTCCGGTGCATGAAAATTTTGGCATTAGTATATAGAAAAAAATTGCTATTTCTACCATAGTTGGAACTTTGTCCCATATAAATACCATTCTTACCTTATCAATTTATGTTTAGATCTGTGTTCAATTGTCTTTACTTTTGGGTCTTGGGGTGGTGCTTTGTAATCAAACTTAATTTGTTCCTCTCGTGGAAGGTTTTTTAATTGATCAAATACTTTCTGTAATGAACAATTAAAAAAAAACATAGACGTGAAAAACCCTCCTATAATACTTTTAACATCAAACAATATCAGGGGATGTCGTGGTGGTGATCGTATGGTAGCTGGATTTACAACTACCTGTGTAATCAGTGCCTATCACCACTAAAGTTATGAGTTTGAACACCGTTCATGACAAGGTGTACTCGTTATAACAGTATTTGATGAAGTTTGTAAGTGACTTGCAACAGGTCGGTGGTTTTCTCCTAGTACTCCATCAATAAAACTGACCACCACGATATAACTGAAATACTGTTGAAAGTGTTGTTAAACACTATAAACCTAAACCTAACCAGTTAGAATATGTGATACCCTTCTTATGCAGTAAGCTGTTAAGTTTATGGAGGGTACTAGGATTCCCATTTCCTGTCACCAGTGACAAGTGCATTTTTGTCAGGAGAAAGTGGAATTCCAAACCTTAGTTGTCCATGGGCAAGTAAATTTCAACTACAGGATTGAAGAGTTCATTTCAAAACTTTCAATTTTGCATTATTGTACATTTGAAAATCAAACTTTTATTTAAAATTGTGTTTTCAGACAAGATCGTCAGCAGTCTAAGGGGATACTATAGTGTCAGGGAAGGTAACACATGTGGTGTTATCATCAATGTCAGGGAAATGTTTAATCTGTTCTGGTGTTTTCCTACGATAATTTATAGTGAACTCCCACTCAGGATATTTTATCTTATCTTAACTTACTTTGATTTATTAATTTAATGATTTGAGTAAAAACTATGAAGAACTGTTTTAGATACCTAAAACTTATGTCTCCCCTTAATGCGGCCATCTGTACAACAACCTATCTCGAAAGACAAAAATGTTATGGCCCGGACAAGAAAATACTATTTTAAAAACCATTATTTGACCTCGAGATCAAAGGTCAAGGTCCCACGAAGGTCATTACGGTATGCGACACATCGCCTTATGATCATGCACCCACATACAAAATATCATTGACCTATCTCAAAAGAAACAATTATTTGACCTTGAGGTCAAAGGTCAAGGTCCCATGAAGGTCATTATGGTATGCGATACACTGCCTTATGCAGTGATTTAGCTAGCGCTCGTCACTTTCGTCATTGATGATTGATTTTCGAAAGTGACGAGTATTTCCCGTACCCAATTTGTCACTTGAATTTTCAAAAAATCGTAAAAAAATGTTTGTAACAATCTATTCTTCTTCTTCTTCATTTCCTGATTAAAACTAATTAGTAACTACTTTGACAATTTTATTACATGTTACAAGCCAATCAACAGATTATAGAATTTTTGTTTTGATTGCGTAATCTTTGATCTCACCTGGCATGATTTACCTGGACAAAGAATTCAATCAACGATAATATTTTTTTATAGTTATGACATGTACTCAAAATGCCACAGTATGTATTTATGATCATTTATAAAAGTGGACATATTTTTGTAATTGTCATACAGGGTCAATTTCGCATTGTGAAATGAAATCTTAGTTCTCACATTTAATATGGTAATTTATATGCAAAGGTTGGACATTCAATTCATTGAAATGCCTCGGTGAATATCATGTTCCATGGGTTGATTAATCCTTGTATTCACCTCATGGAAAGTCATCAATTGTATATTGTTCCATTTTGGAAAAGCACATTTGCTTGGCCCAAATATGATAATACACCAAATGATCAAATGTATTTATGATATTTGTGGAGATTACTCAACAATAGCTTCACACAACAGCTTTATTATTGGATCAAATGCTTTTCATTAAAATAACATTAAATCAGGCGACAAAATAAATTAATCAGGGAAAGTAAATTTGGTCTGCGAGAAAGTGAATTTTTTTTAAAGTTCCTGTTGCAAAAAAATCCTAGAACACTGAGTTTATGTTTGCTAGAATATAAATTTGATAAAAAGTGTTAACATACCAACCAGTCTAGATTAAAGAATATCTCTAACTAAGTTAACAAAGCTACCAACCTGTCTAGACAAGAGGATATCTCTCAATAAATCACCATAATATTTCTGTTGTCTAAACTCATATTCACGAAACTTCACATTTCTTATCATTCCACTGTACTTAGCTATGTCTGGTGAGAAAAAACCACCTACAAAAGTAGAAATAAGATTAATCTTGGACTGAAAAACTAAAAAAATATATATATAATAATATACATGTATTAACTTTTAAATTAATTGTTGGGCAGTGCTTCTCTCTGACATGATAAATTGATCATAACAATAAAATATTTTATTTTTTTCATCATGTTTATCAATTTTTATTCTTTTGTAAAAAAAAAATGGGCGAGTTCTGTACTATAAGTATTTTTAATATCATCATCAATATAAATTAGGGATGATTCTGGTTAGAAAATAAAACAACTGAAAATAACTGAAAATCAATGGAAAATAACTGAAACCATCTACACCCCTTTTCAAAATGGTCATTTTTTTTTTTACTTGTTCTGACTTTCAAAAAACAATTTTCAGAGGAAAATAGCTGAAATAAGTTAAATAACTGAAAAAAATCATCCCTGATAAATAAATGTAATAAGATTATCTGATTATTTCATTGTGGGGGCTTTCGTACAGGGGTGGGGGTGGGGCAAGGTTATTCCCTAGGGAGCTTTTCTTTTGTTCCCCATTAACAATCAATTGATCAACCTCAACATAACATTGACAGTCCCTTTAGCTGTATCACATTACATTCTTACCTTTTAACTTGGTGTGGAATTGCTGAACAGGATTTCCAAACTTCACATTTTCTCCACTAAATAATCTCCTAAGAAAAAAAAAAAAGGTCATTACGTATAAGCAAGTAAGAGATGTATTTAGGGATTGAGATATAAAAAAAGCTGTCAATTTTATAAGAAGAGCAATTTTCAAATTATCCAAAAGAAATGATAATTATAATGGTTATGTCCTTAAAAACTCTACAGTAGGATAAGAATATTGTAGGTTGTGGATCATTATTGGGCTTGTAGCCATCAGATAAATACCACAAGCAGGGCTCACGTTGGAGGGCGATTCGGGCGAAGAAGTCACCTTGTGAAGGTTGACTTCTCTTTCTCATTGGTCAAAAGCGAAGTTCAAGTCGCCTTGTAATTTTGAAGAGTCGCCCTATGTCGTCGCCCACGTATTTTCTCCACTTGTCATTTATGAAAATGTCGATATCGTGCACGTGTTTTATTGAGATCTATCGTATCCGTTATTAAGTATTTTGAAAGTGATTTTCTTGGAAAGTATATCCATTACGATTTATAGAAACTTTAATTTCGTTCATTAGAGGTTTTGTTTATTGTTTATATATGCCCGGCTTAAAATAAAACTATTTGTATTTGTCTTTCGTAAACAAACAACAATGGCACCATTTTAGTAAGGGGACGCAATACGGTACTGCAGTGATCACGCCCTGCCCTTTTTAGGGCCGCCCTTGCCCTTTTCGTAACCATACCCTTGCCTTTTTTGATTCCCATGCCCATTTCTATCTGATTGTAGTGATTGTCGTGCACCCGGTTTTTCGATCACCATTTTGTTTTATTTCTTCCTAGTTTATTGCGATGCATTTCACGCCACCTATGATTCTTACCAATCAGCTGATATATTCTATAAATACACCATTGGCGATCTATTCGATATGCTCCTTGCGGGTGCCTTGAATGGCAAATAATAAAGCATTTGTTTGTTTGTTTGTTGTTTATGTAAAATTACGATCAATGAATAAACTTATTGAGATATGCTAAGTGAGTTGTTTTTATTTCTGAATTGCCACAATAAATCACAATTATAAAAATGCCGACCCGGGAGAGACGTTTGAAAGAGGAGAATAAATTTTTTTCTCAAGAAAGTAAAATATTGACATCGTTCTTATCAATGAGCACTGCTGAGGCTGAAAGGGTCTTTTCTCAAAGAAAACTGATCAAGAATGACCATAGGAATAGACTTAACCAGAAAACCCTACATAATTTTCTCCACATTAAGCTTAACTGTGAGACTGTTTTATTCTATTCTATTTTAGAGAATGTTGTTGAAAAGTTTTTTAAGGTAAAGCAGAGAAGATTGAGCCAGCTTTAAACCCTTTTTATCTTGTTCTTAGAAGTATTTGTTTTAAATCAGATTTGTTTTACCACTTGATTTATAAAACATCTTATTGTACTGTATGTATTTGATGTAATAATAGTATATTCTTATAAACATTATGCATAGTATTCCAGCTTCTATAACATGTAAATGAGGTGCCTTTTTTCGTACAGATAGTCACATGTAAAAATGCCCTTTTCTGAGTTAGCACCCTGCCCTGACAAAATCCTGGCTAGAACACTGTACTGTGCTACGGGAAATGTTGACCGAACTTTTTGTCTGAAGCTACTTTCAACCAAACGAACTTTCGATTTATTTTTTCTCATTTCTGTGACATAAAATAATAGTTCTCATATCAAATATGTTCATATATGCGAAGATTGCAATTCAAATTCATTGAAATGCACGTAGACGCTTCAGATATTTATCCATCCACATTGGTATTTTATACTCGACACCGGGATAATATTACGATCTATCAAACTGTTTATTTACATACAGACATGTGTTTACAAACATTAACACATATTCAATTAAAAAATAAACTTTGAATTACAGTAGCTTTCCTCCGTTGTTGCAATCTGATTTGAGGTCTGGCAAATAATAATTACAGCCTTTACTTTCTTCAGTTTTTGACTATCAGTGGCAATTTACGTTTGTGCTATATTTTCATTCCCTACTGTACTGTACTCCTATATATAGTTGGACCATTGAGCAAATTGACAGAGACACCGTTCTTCTGCTGAAGATCACACAAATATGAGTTGTTACAATTTGTGTGGTATTTGATCACAACACAGTAATATTTCAAAAGGAAAAGCGGGGTGGGGGTACACATAACTAGAGGCTCCTAGGAGCCTGTAATCGCTCACCTGGCTCGAAGTTGGCCAAGCAGTTTCAGAGGAGATAATTTTTAAGTGATTTTTTGCTAAATTTTCTATTTTTAGTAGCGGTGGCCATCTTGGTTGGTGGCCAGGGTCACCGAACACAATTCTGAAAGATGACCACCTAAAGACCATTTCACCATAGTTTGCGCCCAACTGGCCCAGCAGTTTCAGAGGAGATAATTTTTAAGTGATTTTTTTGCCAAATTTTCTATTTTTAGTAACGGCGGCTATCTTGATTGGCGGCCGGGGTCGTCGGACACAATTCTCAAAGAGGACCATATGAAGACCATTCCACCATAGTTTGGGCCCAATAGTTTCAGAGAATATAATTTGTAAGTGATTTTTGGCCGAATTTTCTATTTTTAGTAACGGCAGCCATCTTGGTTGGCGGCCGGGGTCGTCGGACCGAATTCTGAAAGGGGATGACCTAAAGACCATTCCACGAGGAGAAAATTTTTAAGTGATTTTTTGCCAAATTTTCTATTTTTAGTAACAGCAGTCATCTTGATTGGCGACCGAGGTTGTCGGACAGAATTCTGAAAGGGGATCACCTAATAACCATTCCACCATAGTTTGGGCCCAATTGGCCCAGCAGTTTCAGAGGAGATAATTTTTAAGTGATTTTTGCCGAATTTTATATTTTTAGTAACGGCAGCCATCTTGATTGGCGACCGAGATTGTCGGACAGAATTCTGAAAGGGGATCACCTAATAACCATTCCACCATAGCTTGGGCCCAATTGGCCCAGCAGTTTCAGAGGAGATCATTTTTAAGTGACGATTTTTTGCTGAATTTCCTATTTTTAATAACGGTGGCCATCTTGGTTGGCGGCCAGGGTCGTCGGACACAATTCTGAAAGATGACCAAAGACCATTTCACCATAGTTTGTGCCCATCTGGCCCAGCAGTTTCAGAGAAGATAATTTTTAAGTGATTTTTGCCGAATTTTCTATTTTTAGTAACGGCAGCCATCTTGATTGGCGACCGAGGTTGTCGGACAGAATTCTGAAAGCGGATCACCTAATAACCATTCCACCATAGTTTGGGCCCAATTGGCTCAGCAGTTTCAGAGGAGATAATTGGTTGGCAGCCAGGGTCGTCGGACACAATTCTGAAAGATGACCACCTAAAGACCATTTCACCATAGTTTGTGCCCAACTGGCCCAGCAGTTTCAGAGGAGATAATTTTTAAGTGATTTTTTTGCCAAATTTTCTATTTTTAGTAACGGCGGCTATCTTG